>LBNU01002439.1:146600-188411 GCA_014162995.1 Artemisia annua
TGTTTATGTTTGTCTTAAAAAATTAGTAACTATGTTTATGTTTTTCTTAAAAAATTTCGTAATTGTGTTTATGTTTATGTTTGTCTTAAAAAATTAGTAACTATGTTTATGTTTTTCTTAAAAGATTTCGTAATTGTGTTTATGTTTATGTTTGTCTTAAAAAATTAGTAACTTTTATATATTAATATTATTATTATTATTATTATTATTATTATTATTATTATTATTATTATTATTATTATTATTATTATTATTAACCATCACTTTATTAAAAACTCATATTATTATTATTATTATTATTATTATTATTATTATTATTATTATTATTATTATTATTATTATTTATTTTTTATTTTTTTTAAATATAATCAAAACTTTGCTATAATTCTCAATGTCTAATTTGTATAAGTGTTGTAGTATGAATATATTTTTAATCTATAAAAAACTAGCAACGACTACGCATAACATAATTTGTTCATATTTCTTTGTGGACGCTTTTCATGACGAAGAGAGTAACTATTTAGTTTGAAATCGTAGTTAAAGTTATGGTGGCTTAGATGGTCATTGCAAGTGTAGCTGGCATTGTTTGGGTCATCGCAACAAAGGTTTGTGTTAATGATTCTATGGCAGTTTAGTGCTTTGATGGTCCAACTCTGTTTAAGCTCAAATATCATGGGTAGATAGGAAGTTTTATTTTGTAGCAACTCTACAATCGTGATTGTTTTTCATGTGAAAAAATTTATACGTTGCACCGTGTCTTCACTTATCCTGATTGTGTGACCGAAAATGTTTGGTTTGAGGTTTCATCGAATTTTGTCTTAGTTGTCGGGATCATGGTCCATGTTCCAATTTTTTCCATGTTTTCTTGTGTATGATTGTCTTTAAATTATTATGAGTGTTTTGTTAATTTTGGATGACATGATTTTCTCCTTTGTTTGTTTGAATTTTCAAAACTCTAATTAAATTCCAAACAATACTCTCCTTGTTATTAACGAAATGTCAGCCAAAACTTTTCCATTCCATATACAAATTCACACGAATAGAAGAAGCCCATATGTAAGCTTCTTCAATTCAAGATACCCAAACTGGAATCAATACTCATAAACTCCAAAAGTGATAATCAAACGAATTAAATGCCATATGTTACCAAAAAAAGAAAGCAAGTTGTAATAGTAGCAGATAATAAATTAATTTAAGATAACAACATCATCCCACTTCATCCGTACCATTGCGGGGACACACAGCTGTATACACACCAAACTCCCAACTTTCCTTCCTTTATAAATTCACCAAAACCCCCTAAACCCTCTCACACACATTTTTATATTTTCCCACCATTTTCCCCATACTTGTATTAACCCTTCATGTGGGCAAAACTAATACAACCTCTAAACCAAACATACACTATTTTATCATCATCTTATGGAGTCTCCGAGTTATTCGCCAGTCCTGCATCACTCAGATTCGTCGTCTCGTCCTACTTTGGGATTTCCACTTGGGACGGCCTTGTTATTGATCGTGATTTTTAGTCTAAGTGGTATATTTTCGTGTTGTTATCATTGGGATAAGCTTCGTCACCTTCGCGGTTCGTTCACCTACACAGATGGAGATGGTCTTGATCATGATCATGATCATGAACCGACAAAGCCTAAACCTACTTACTCGGTATGTTAAATTTAGATTGAAACATGCAAAATATAATTTACTAGTAACCAGTATTTGTATCTGTTCATAAAAGCGTAACTCAAAAAGTGAATTCACAGAAATGACAGTTTTACGTTTAACTAAGTTGAACGGTTATTATGACAAGAAAAGGTAATACAATAACTATTCTTACTTTTTTCGTTGTTAAAATTAAAAGTTACATTGTTACAAAATACTAAATGTGAATTTGTTGTTGTGAACAGGAAAAGACGCAAAAGTCGAATGAAAGTTTGCCAGTGGTAATGCCGGGAGATCGAGTCGCAAGATTCATAGCATTGCCGTGTCCGTGTGAACCTCCGAGACAAGAACAAGTCGTTATACAACATGTCCAAAAGATTCCTAAACCACCACCACAAGTAGATGCCACTCTTTGTTAAACTACTACTACTAGCTAGCTAATTCCCTTTTGTAAATATACAAAACTTATGTTATACATATTTGTTTGATTAAATTAAAATTTATAAATCCAAGTAGTGATTCATCTTCTTATTTCTTATTCACATTACTTAATATTCTTATTAAGCATTCACAAAAATGTTGATAATCTCCGACGCAGAAACATAAATGATAAGATTGGCAAAAATATTTAATGCTTATATACAACGTTTTTTTATTTTTTTATTTTTTTATTTTTTTTTTTGGAAACAAGTAAATGATAGAAAAAATAGCCAGAAGCTAGAAAAGATTAAAAAAGGTGGATTGGATTTTTAAACCAATCGATCCTACTACTAACATATTCTTTTTGCTAGGATTGGACTTCCAAAGAAAAAAACTTTGTTGTTTCCAAAAACCATATCTTTCTGAACCTCCAAAGCATCCAAACGGTTAATTGGATGCTCTAAGAATTAGCATTTACTTAATTGGATGGATATTTAATTTGTCGATTTGTAGTTACAAAACAGTCATTCCTGTTTTCTGGATAAGAATCAACAATCGGTGACCAATCTGAAAATTGGTCATGCTGTCTACTATTCAAATTCCTTTTTGCTTCCTTCCTCACTGGCATTTTTTTTTTTTTTTTTTTTTTTTTTTTTTTTTTACATTAAACATTTACTTTAAGTTAAANGGTTAATTGGATGCTCTATGAATTAGCATTTACTTAATTGGATGGATATTTAATTTGTCGACTTGTAGTTACAAAACAGTCATTCCTGTTTTCTGGATAAGAATCAACAATCGGTGATCAATCTGAAAATTGGTCATGCTGTCTACTATTCAAATTCCTTTTTGCTTCCTTCCTCACTTGCATTTTTTATTATTTTTTTTATTTTGTTACATTAAACAATTACTTTAAGTTAAAAAGTCACCTTCATATGACAATTGGCAAAATCATAAGTATATGTTTGTATTTTCTTTGGTAACGTTTTATTCTGTTACTATTTGATTTTAATAGAATGGAATTGTACAAATTTTGTAATATGATATTTGTTTCTAAATGATACACATTTAGATATTTTTAAGATTTTTTCACATGCTAATGGAAAGGACCCACTTGTGAATTACTAGTTGAATATATCACAAACCTATGCTCATTCACATTATAGATGCGTAGCATAGTTATTTATCATAGATGCGTTGCGTAGTTATTTATCAATCTTGTATATAAATCGGTTAAGTGTTCTGAACATTTTTAGAGCTAGGAAAATATTCGAGTAGTTTTTTATGTGCCTCTTGCTAATTACTATTGTTGTGCGATTCACTTAACGATCTGCGGTGGAAGTGACCCGAGTACGAGCCTTCCAACCCTTAATAACCTTGGCTCAATTAAGTTTATAAGGTTCGAGCTGGGGCGTGAGCTCATTTTGAGCCATATGTTCAGTGACATTTTTGTTCTTCTTTCTTGTGCAATTTCGCGATGTAAATAGATGAGATAACGACTGCATGTATTAATTAATAGTATTACATCCTTATTAAGTGTTCAGTGACATTTTTGTTCTTCTTTCTTGTGCAATTTGGCAACGTAAATAGATGAGATAACGACCGCATGTCTTAATTAATAGTACAAAATTTGGTAGTTGGGTTATAATATAATTGTGAATCTATCACTTGTATTATCATTCATGATATTTTGATAATTTGGTGCGTGAAAGACTATTCAATTCTATGATAAGCAATGTGAACAATTTTGTTAAAAACGTACTTATTCCAACAAATAATTAGAGACGCGTAACTATTACATCCTTATTTAGAAAAAAGTTAGTTTTAAACGTAATACGGAGTATAAGATTGGAAAGAAAAATGGAATATCATTTCTGATTAGGAAACGTTTAACTCGTATGAGTAAATGTATGTCTAAAGATTGTTACGTTTATCCTGCATCGAGTTGACAAGTGCCATCTATTGCTTCAAATATATATAAAAAAAAGGGTACATCACATAAGCTTTTGACTTCATTACTGATCTCATGCACTTTATTGTGGACTTAAATTCAAACGTCTTAGCTTGATGTTGGTGTTACGTATATAATTAGGAAACCTTCTACGGAGTAATAAACATGATATCCATTCACAAATATATGCCTTTTTAAGTACAATAATATAGATATTTGAAAGATATTTTCTTTATAAAATGAAAGCTGTAAAGGAGTAAAATCTATCCGATATGAGTCTTGAAAGTAATCATAATACAGCGGGGAAGAATTTTGATTGCTCTGCATTATTGCTTTTCATTCTGGGGTGACCAATGCTATACAAGATTTAATTCGATACATATAAAAGGCGCTAAACTTATATTGACCATAGTTAAAAATAATCCATTTGTCCAAGAATGTACGTCTTTCCGTTTTAGGTTGTCCCAATATGTATCAATGTCCTTTTTATCTATAATGTTATGAAAAATTAAAGATAGCATTTTATTTATCCATTGTTTACGTAAAGATACTTCGATACAGTTTATTGTACTTTGTGGGGTTCTTGTTTAAGCTATTTTGTCACCCATTTTCTGGTTTACTAGAATAAAAATGAAAATCTGTGTTGTACTAGTATGTTTCTTAATTCACTACATTAATTGACCTCTTTAGCGACGACAAAGTCGTCTCTAAAGTCCCTCCACACAAAATACACTAGCCAAATTGATTTGCGTTTTTCCGCCGAACCTTTGCGACGATACAGTTGTCTCTAAAGGTGTGCTCGTCTAATTAACTGGCTAACTATTGTGATTATGGTGATTAACCGGGTCAATTATGGTGACTTAACCTTTAGTGATGACGCCGTTGTTTCAAAAGATTTTCTAATTAAAATTTAATATTCAGTTAAAAGTTATTACCGATCGGGTTTCAGGTAAAGACCTTTAGTGACTGGGATTTAGTGACGCCGCTTTTAAAGATGACATATCATCCCTAAAGACTTTTAAGAAGACATTTTAGCTTTTAAATACGATTTCTTATCGTCCCTAAAAGGCTCGAATCTTGTAGTGATTAAAAGCTTTCTAGTTTAAACTTATAGGAAGATTCATAGACTCTTGAAAACTAAAATCTTTTATTTATTTCGACATGCGACTGTTAAGAAGATTTTTAATAAAAATATATTGAAAATACCCCGTATAATAATATTTCAGATAAAGTGAATAGAACAAACACATATGACATTTAATTAGAAAAGTAAGTCGTTCAAATTCTCAAGTGGTCTTATTCCCCTGACCTAATTTTTCTATCAAATCAAATAAGGTGCTCATGCTCCATGCACCCACCCTCACCTCTTCCCTTTTAAATTTTATAATCTCGCAAAAAACTATTGCTAAGTGTGTGTAAAATTACTTTGCAAAAACTTGCTATAATAGGAAACCAAATGACTAAAAGTGAATAAGGTATAAAATAAGTGTGATGTTATTGGTACTCTTGGTCATATTTATCTTCTTTGACATACTTTTAACTCTCTCTATTAACAGTATAAGAAAGTTTTTTTTTATAGTTTTGTTTAGTGTTTTTTTTTTTTATCAGTTTATGTTCCGTATTTTTCTCGTCAAACTTTATATTTTCTATTCTTTATAATCTGCTCCGTAGTTTTATAATAAAAACAAAATTATAAAAATAAAATAAAATAAAATAAAAAATTAGATGGATAATACAATCATTTTAAGGGTATTGATAACCTATCTCTAAAATTAAATATATATTTAGTCCGTATAACAAACATTTATATATCTAACGCAAACTTTTCTTTTTGTTTGAAAATCGAGGCCAAATATATTACAAAGTGTAACACCCTCTAATCAAGGGGATCGAGAGAGCTACAAAACTTCGACGCAGGAAGAAAAAAAAAGGACAAAACAAACCGATAATACAAATGACCCATGACGAAAACCTAAAAAAGATTGAGACCTCAATTATTGGAAACCTCTTAAGGGGCCAAAACCCACCTATTTTCAATCAAGCTGAAGATTCCTGCAACGATTCGACAGTCAAAGAAGAGAGAGTTCAATGTATATAAAATGTTTATTGTCCATGATCTAAATGGTAATGAAAATCCATAAAGGAACTTTCTTGTCTACTATCTGTTAGAACATCTGATGGATCGTTGATTTAATAGAAATTTCCAGCATTTACCAAAAGATAGAATGGCTTTTCTTATATAATAGAATGTACGTTATAGTAAAACTAAAGTGCCTTTCAATAATATTCATCTCCTTTAGAGCGACCAAACTGCTTTTGTTTGATTTGAAAGTAATTGAGAGATTCTTGTCTAGTTTGATTTAGAAAAATATATCAAAGCTGAATTGTTTCGGCTTATTTTAAATCTTATGGATTTATATATAGTATAAGCTTACGATGACATAAGGAACTTATATAAGTTCACATGTTACAAAATAAAGCCAGAAGTAGGGTTATTAATAATAACTTAAACCATGAAAGTTCATACGCTAAAGATTAAGGGCTCGTTTGGTTTGTAGATGGGTTTAGATTAGGATTTGGATTTGAATGTAAAATTGTAGATGAGGATTTGGATTTAGAGAGAAAAAATATATTATAAAATTAATAAAATATACTCCCTCCGTCCCAATTTATTTGTCCACTTTTGACTTTTAAAGTCTTTCTTTTACAACTTTGACCATAACTATTTTCTTATGTGTTATATAATACTTGATACAAATTATATGAATGGATTGTATTTTAAATGTATTTTCATTGGGTACAATTTTTATCAAGTATTATACAACATTAAACAAAAAAATTTAATGTAAAAGTTGACAAAGAAAGACTTAAAAAGTCAAAAGTGGACAAATAAATTGGGACGGAGGGAGTATTTTATAACAAAAAAATATTACTTAAAAAATTAGTTAAAAAAAGAATGTGAGAATGAAAGTAGTAGGTCCCACAACTTTTGTGAAAAGATATGTATGAGGTGGGTTTTGTGTATGGTAGGATTCATGGGTTTTAAAAGTGAAATCCTAATCCCATATATCAAACCAAACAATTTTTATGTGTCACATCAAATTTCATGAGGTCAAAACCCGAAAACCAAACACCACCTAAGCTTAAACAAACACCTCTGAGGCTCTGAAAATAGCTAAAAATATGCTACTGCATTCCTGGCCATAAATCCTACACGTAATACCCTACTATAAAAAAAATGAAGTTAGCAAACTGCAAATATGATGTATGAACAACGTACGGATGAAAGAAGTAGAGGGGCGGGTCCATGATGGTGCACCAAACGTCACATAGGAAAACAATGGATAGTGGGTGGTTTTATTGGATGTCTGCGATGAGGTGATCTTATCTCAACACCTTCTAATAGTCGGGGTCATCATTGTCACATCAACGTCATTTCAACACGACTTTTTATAAATGATCAAATTAGTGTAATAAAATGACGTCATTCATCACAAAAAACATACACCATTTAAAAATAATTTAAACATAAGCTATGCTAGAATCAAAAATAATAATAATAATAATAATAATAATAATAATAATAATAATAAAAATGAGGTGTTATGTTTTGATTGGTTGCTTTTGCAATAATTTCTTTCTCTTCTCTTTGATTAACCTAATCAAAACATAACACCTCATTTTTATGATTTTATTTTTTATTTTTTATTTTATTATTTATTTATTAATTTATTTATTTAATAGTTGTAGCATAGCTCTTTAAAAATACAATCACATAAACAAACCAAAAAGACTCGGTCGACCAACGCGACCTAATTATGCAAACCATGACCCTAGCACGACAGACCCACGACCAACCCCATGTAATGAGGGGACGCATCCTATGTGCTCGATCAACCGAGTATTCGACCCTCGATTACGATTAGTCTAAGTTCTTCCATAATTTGTAATTGATACATTCTTACGGTATTGGATAATGAATTACTATAACTGTTGGCGTATGTGTCCGGACAATATGTCTTGCCCGAACGATACGCTACCCTCCGGAAAGTCTTGACGGAGGATTATTGCCGAAGGACGTTGAAGGTCCTCCTTTTTACCCAGAACAATCTTTTATCTTATGGATAATCCCATAAACCGTCATACCGCTGCCATTCCCGGATTTTACGGGATTATGTCCCACGCGTATTCTGACGCCTATCTACTAAGCTAGGCATAGGTCAGCTTGCTTAGGCCCTATGCAATACAGTATCGAGGTGAGGGTAGTATAAATAGCTCCACCTCATTTATGATTAACAACTAACNACGATAAACAATCGTGTTGTGGTTTGATCGTTCTATCTCTTTTCTTTCATGCTTTACTTACATATATATTGTGTTGTGGTTATATATTGTCTTTGAGTCTTCAAAGAACTTCCATTCATATAATTAAGCAAAAGGACAAGTATATCTTTAACTAAAAGGAGTAATAACTAAAAGATAATTAACGTAAAAAGCGGTAAACTATTCAACCCCCCCTTCTAGTTTTCCACAAAGGTGATATAAAAACAAGTATGAAATGATTATAATGAATGAAAATTATGAAAATGAAATGCTTACAATGATGTGAATGATTATGGAGACCAAAGTGTACACTTCCAAACCCTAGATTTAATTACCCTAACACTTAAACCAATTTAAACCAAGCTTGAAATGCTCTTGATCCTTGCCTTAAGCTGCCGAAAATGTGATAGCAAAGTGAGGGTGTTTGTGTGTTTGAAATGTGATGGAAAGCGTTAGTAAAAGTCTTGTATTTATAAGAACACTTAGGGTAATTTCAAAAGGGTTCCTGTGAGATCATAAGATGGCGTANTTTGTGACCTAGGGGGAGGGTTGTGTTTCAAAAATTTGAAGTATATAAGTATAGAAATGTATATATAAGTAAGATGGTGAAGTGTTGGGTAGTTGTGTATACATGCATGCAATATGATGCAAGTTACAGACGTTTTACGTAAAACTTGTAAAACTAAATGTATAGACTTATAAAACATGAATATAAGAGTTGTAAAGTACTTAGTTGACGTAGACTAAACTTAGTCTAGTGCCGGTATACTTTAAAGTAGTTTTCCGTTTTATGCGGGTTAACCTAACGGTTATACATAAAGGCATAAGTTCAAGTATTCAAAGTAAAACGTTTTGAGTTTATGGTCAAGTATAAACCTGAAAAATGCGAGTTGTCACATAAAATAATCAAAATTTAACATAAAAATGTTGTCACATATGATAATTCAACTAAAAGAACAATTTTAAATGAATCAAAGAGCATATAAAATATTGAGTGAAACTGAAACTGAAAGCAATTTTTTTTAATCGTGTACGGTTTAGTAACATAAGTCAACATTTAAAAAAAATATATAAAAAATCAACTATTTTTCGTAGGATATTAAGCAAAAATTTGAAATTTAAGCTATTAAGATTAAGTGATTAACACATGAAGATTAAAGGAAAGTTTGTATATAACGCATTACTCACTTTTAAGTTAAAAAAAATAAAACAATAAAATAAAATAAAATTTCTCTATATATGTAGTTTATAAGATAATAAGCTCACTCATATAAACTTAGCCAAACACTTGATTTGAGCTTATTTGAATCTCATAAGCTAATAAGCTCATAAAGCCATCATATAAACTTAGCCAAACACCCCCTAAGTCTATAAGCTCAACTATAAAAGCTCATAAGCTTGAAAAACTTAGCTTACGAGCTTTCCTAATTCAAATAAGCTCATAGGATAGCAAAATAAATGAATCCAAGCATCCTCTTAGTATCTTTCCTTGGTTCTTTTTGGGTAAAAGGTTTTATAGAAGATATTCGTGCATGGTCGAAAAACTTGCAACGTACCTTCTCATGGGACAATTGAACAAACAATCAAGTTGCTCACTGGACTGCTCAATTTACGTTTCTTCGCGACAATGTATTGTGTGGGATGTTTCATTTTCCTTATTAACTCACCTCGCTTTTGAAGAGTGATATATATGTGGATCTTATTTTTTTGGTTTAAACAAAAAATAAATAAAAAATAAAAAAATAGAATTTGGTTTGAGATTATTTTCCACAATAAATATGGACAAATGTCTATCTATTCTCACTTTCTAGACCAAAGAATAAATAGTAAGAGTTGTTCATGTTCTTACTTTAGGAGTTGTTGGCTCACAGATCACATCAAACCAATTTGACTTTACACATATAATAACTTTGCAATTTTATATAATATTTTTTATGTGGTATCCTTTTATCTCTCCTCATTTAATTCAAAACTTACATCTAAATTCAAATCATAATTCTAAATCCATCTACATACCAAACGAACCTTAAATTAGTTTCCTAGCATTACTAGGTTTTGTTTAGTATAAATAAGATCATAATGTATTTTTTTTACTAGCAGGGTATCCGCGCGTTACCCTGTAATAAAATATTTTGTGATGAATATTTTTTATTTTATGTTTTATGTTACAATAACATTATAAATTCGAGAAGACATTTTGTTAGATTATTATCAAACTAATTTATATAAGATTGTAGAGTACCCGCTCGATATTGATTCAATATAAATGCAACAATGGGTAATAATATAGAGTTATGAGGTCAAAATTGTTGACATTGACATATAGTCGCAAATAAGTATAAGAGAGTGTGATTTCATTACATTTATACAGTATAAAAAACTGCACCTCTTAATCACAAAATATGATACATATATACATATTTTTTAAATCTTGAAATATCGAATTCAAAAGATATTCTAATCATGCTAAGAATAATTAGTTTTACATATACAGACCTTGTAGAATTTATATTTGTGCAACTTGTTGAATTGTTAACAATCTTGTTTATTATATTGTCACACGTAAATGTAATGTGTAAATTACAGAGTGCTTATAAATGCAAAGAAAATTCACATGTTCAAAACACATGTGTGTATAACTTTGAAGAACTTAATTAATAATGCATATATTAAATCATATGCTTATCACTTAACTCTTTTCACCTTTGCATCATATGCATTTACAAAATCATCCCCATTTATTGTTTTTGTGGTTGATTTTGTCTTAGAATTCCAAAAGGCGTATGCTTGATGCATTAAAAAATTGTTTGCTAAAGTGTGATCATACTTTAACACAATTTTGAATAAGACAATATTTAGAGTTCTTAATTTTTGTAAATTTATGAGTTTAATTATATGTAGTAAATTAGTTTATTGAACCTATATAGATTATTGAAATTAATTTTGTAACTCCCATAATCATTAATTCAAAATTAATTTAGTAAAAAAAATAGTTATATAGCTTTAATTGTTTCTACCATAGGACTAATGTTTTGTACTCTTTAAAATCTCTTTTAGTTTTTTGTTTTAAAGTGTTGTACATCATACATAATTAGTATAGTATTTAAGAAAAAACATGTATGTTTTATATAAGTGTAAGATTAAATGTTTTGATTATTGAATTAATTTTCTATGTTTACATATTCAGAGTTGTTCGTCCTAATGTGTTCGTTTTTCCGCCTGTGTAGCTTTTTATTAGTAATTTTGGTGTTTGGATTTATCAATTATTGTAAAGTGTTTTTAAGGTTTTTGTCCTTTTGAATTCCTTTAAACCCAAAAACGTTGAAGAAACCTACTACATCATATATGTCCTTGTTTACCCATCAACTACTCAAAGACTAGCATGTTTCTAGTAGGCTCATCTCATAGATTTATTAGACACACAAATTTTGAACACATTTGGTGACGGATTACAAATTTATATACGTCGATTATATTGATGTTTACGATATTATGATTGATTGTCATTTCAATAATGAACAAATTTATGTATGCTATATGTTACTATTTTAAAACAAAATCTCAAATGTCATTATAATTTAACTTCCAATTAAAATTTTTAACTTAAAACATCTTTAAAGTTGAAAACCTCTGTTTAATATTCTAAATAAGAAAGATTTCCTTCTTCTTCACTGAATGGCATACCTTCGTGGTTATTACTTATTTTAGCTGTTAAAAATAGTTAGGTATCATTATTACTAGAATGTGGGCCTCCATAGCAGATTAGCATCGAATAAATACGATAAAAGTACGGATACAAAAATATGGGCTTTCTATTGTTTATATGTATTATGTATATAACATATGATGTAAAAATTTGCAGCCCTAGGTAAACGGGGGCGGTGTGCCATTGCACAGGCTGCACACCCCTAGAGCCGACCATGGTTGCTAGCTCAAGGATGTTTTAACATTTTACGATTTTGTTAATCCATAACAAATTGATTCTTCACAAGATCTTTGAAGGTATACAAAAATCTTGAACGCATTTAACCAACTAATAAACTATAAATGAACGGAATATTTAACCAACTAATAAACCAAAATGAGTCGATCCTTCATAGGATCCTTGAAGACAAAACGAGCCGATCCTCCTTGAAGGCATACAATTCTCCACATGATCTTAGATTATACTTCTCTCAAATTGACCAGCTAATAAACTATAAATAAACGAATTTTGGTAAAGTAAAACAATAAAACAAGCATAACCAACGTGTTTTATAAGAGTATTGACATTCTTGATAAAAAAGCTACTATATCATACTACTTTTGACAAACACGTTTTTATAAAGATCCTTAGCACATTTATATATATATATATATATTTGATGTAAGCGAGTTCTACTATTTACTTCAAAGACTAAAAAACCCATTTTTTTCTAAAATAAAAGAATCCTTTAGAATATCGTTTTTTCAAAAAGAAAAGAAAATAAAAGAAAAAACCTTTTATCAATGAGTTCCAAGCCTCCAACTCTCAAGTATATTTTAACATTGTGTTCTCTAGTTTATTTTAGGAGAGAAAGTGAAAGAAATGGAGCGAAACATAAAATTTGTGTATTCTTGAATTTTTTTTATGCAAAGGAAAGAAAGTTGTTGCAAGTGGAAAGGAAAAAGGACTAGTGAGATTTTTGACTCATATTGTTCACATCATATTTGGAAGTGAAAGGGACAAAATACTAAGTAGTAAAACGACCAAACTGTCCTTGCATATTTCTTCTATTTTATGTTTTTGTAAGGATATAATTGTAAATGTATGACATTATTTCATTGTCTTTATTCCCATTTCATTCGTACCGGAGAACAAAAATAAATCTATATCTTTCTTTCATCTCCATTCCATTTCTTCTTCACTTTCTTTTCTTTACGTTACACTCTTAGTTTAACTCAAGAACATAGTGTAAAGAATGAAAGTGAAAGGTAGTAAGTGAAACTAAAAAAAAAAAAAAAAAAAAAAAAAATCTCGAGTTTTTGAAGAGAATGAAAGCAAAGAAAATTAAAAAGAAATAATGAAACCATCTTATGTTTTTGGGTTAATTCTACATATAGGTAATGAACTTTTCAAAATTTTCAATGTTAAGTAATTTACTCTCAAAAATACTATGTTAGGTAACGAAACTTTGTACAACTTTCAATGTTAGGTAATATTACCTGCTACACTTATGGGCCCACATGTGACGTCATATAAACAATTATATCTCCTTTTTGTCTCTTTCTTCCCCTCTTTATTCATATGAACCCTAATTCCATCAACCCCCAAAAATTAACCCTCAACAACCCAATCACAACCCAATTAAACCACATATCATTCATCTCCATAACTAAACACACAATACCCACGTTTCAATTTCGAAATCCATCCACCCAATAAATTGATCAAACTTTACCCATTTGTCCTAATTTTTGGCCAAAAAGCAATTGACATGTTCCGTTTTTTAACGATAGTGTTATGTCAACACTAATGAATGAAAAATATCTTATTTGAGTCACTTGTGAATTGTATACTTTGTGTTCTATTTCTGATGGAGCGGTTGTGATTAAAAGTTACTTACCGGGATTGATAAGTTATCATTATCTGCTTAATACGCTTCTTAAATCTTAATATTTAGCAGCTTAGCAATTTAGCTATTTTCTTGGGTGTATCTGCACTTGTGGAGCTATAAGTACCAAGTAGTGGTTCAGTGAACAAACATCAGTTGCAGAGAGTTGGAGTATGTTCACAGATATTCCCTCCCTCATATATTAAATTCTGATTTTTAATAATTTACAACTGTATAAAACATAAAAATAAATCCATTATGGATTTGTATGCATCAAAAGCAAGTGTACCAGCACATACTATAGAGATGGCATTAACTAATTTTTTACATGTATTTACGAATTCTTATGATTGAATATGAAATGTAACTAGAGATAGAACTGTAAGTATGTTTCACTGCTAATTCATTATTACAAATTTAATTGTTTAGACTTTGATATAAACAAAGTTTGTTTACTTAGAAACAGAATGTGGATTTTAAACAAGCTTTTGTGGTACCAACAAGCTCATTCAATAAACTATGGGTTTTGATTTTTGATATTTTGTTGTGTGTTTTTTACTTTAGGCAAATGGAGGTTGAAGATGGGGGTATTTTAGTAATTTATTTTAAAAAATATAATAAGTGGTATAATGATAACCGGTTTAGCAGGTCACAAGTTGGAAAAGTACCCAATATTACCTAACATTGAACAAACATTAAAGTTTCGTTACATAACATAGTATTTTTGAGAGTAAATTACCTAACATTGAAAATTTTGAAAAGTTCGTTACCTAACAGTAGAATTAACCCACATATTTGATGCGATTAGACAGGTCTAATGGATGCCGAACTAATTGCCTTTACCACCCTGCTGGTTCACGTCTCAAAAGTGATGAAATTCATAACTAATTTATAAATGATGAAAATACTACTCTCATTTGAATTTATACATATACCTAGCAAACAGAATATTACAAAAATGGATATTAATTTGTTTTAAAAACGTTACTTCCTGTAATAATAGTTACATATTACGAAGTGAAGTTCAACACACTCAGAAGTAGGGGTGTCATAAAACCCGACCCGAACCCGACCCGACCCGAACCCGACCGGGTTCGGGTCAACTCGGGTCGGGTCAATTCGGGTCAAAAATCATATTCGGGTCAATCGGGTCAACCCGAATTGACCCGAGTTCTAAACAAGGTCGGGTTCGGGTATGTTTTTTTAGCCTTGACCCGACCCGAACCCGACCCGAACCCGAGTTGACCCGACTAAACTAACACTTTACAATGCAAAATACTCGGGTTGACCCCAAACCCGAGCTGACCCGACCCGAATTGACCCGACCCGAGCTGACCCGAACCCGAATTGACCCGACCCGAGTTGACCCGAGTTCTGAATAGGGTCGGGTTCGGGTATGTTTTTTGGAGGCTTGACCCGACTTGACCCGACCCGAGTTGACCCGAACCCGACCGGGTCAACCCGAATGACAGCCCTACTCAGAAGTGAGATTATTTTCTTTTTGGCATCCCACATCGACTGTTGTGGGGAATCTTTGCCAGAATGGATGGCTATAAAATGGGTTGGGCTTTGAAAGAATATTGGGTTATGAAAGTTCAAAACTTCTTGGTCCCTGATCATTTTAATTTAAGAGTAAACTACATCGTTCGTCCTTGTGGTTTGCGTTGACCAACAAGTTTCGTCCTTTGACCAAAAAAAGTGCATCGTTCATCCCTAAATGCGAAACGTTATGTACCGTTGGTCCCTTCCTCTAACGGAGATGGCTAACTCTCGTTAAGTCATAACACATGAGGGTAAAATAGTCAATTAACCTCCAAACTGATCCTGCAAGTCTGCAACTTGCTTCTAGCACCTTTAATGTTTGACTACATCATCTTCCAAAAACATAAAACCATCATCTTCCTCATAATAAATACACACTTTCAATCCACAAACATTAACCAACCATCCTCCATAGTCCATACTCATTAAAAATCTGCTACGCCGTCCTACACCAGCATATGGAACCCATCCATTAAAAATATTCTACCCCCACAGTGACTTAAAAAAAGCCATCATTTACTTACTGTATACCAAGATTTAAGAAAAATCCATCATCAATCTTTAATCAATTAAAAAAAAACCGAATATAATATAGAAACCAAGAACAAATATTTTATCTTTAAAAAATCAAGACCCAAACACAAGACCCAGACCCAAACCAAGAACAAATATTTTAATTTATACAGATTTATTTTTATATATTTATGTTTTTAATTTATAAATATTGGATTATTTAGTTCACCGAAAAAAACTGCTAGGATGTATTATCATCCACCTGCTGACGTCACCCAAACACAAGGTGGTGCAAAGACGGTTAATGGTGGTGCTGCTGGTGGTGATGGTGCGGCGGTTGAGAGTAAGATGATGGGGTTGAATAATCCCGGTGATGCTATTCTTTATTTATTTATTTTTAGTTTTTTATTTTTTTTTTAATGTTAGAGGATTTGTTTTTGGTGTTATTGGATTAAGATATTGATTTTAGTTTTTGGTTAAAAAAAAGAATCTGAACAATTTATGTGATTTGTTAATTATTTGCATAAGTTGAAAGATCAAAACTTGTTGGTGGTTGCAAGACAACAGATTGTTCATTCGGATTCGAAGGTTGCTTTTGAGATGGTGCGTGGTTATTAATTATAGGGAACTGGGGATTTGTTTTTTTAATAGGTTTGAGTTTATGTATTTAGTGATAGATTTTTTGAAATTTTTGACAAAAATTTCTAATGAACATGATGGTTTGTGAAGGTGGTTGGAGGTGGTGGTGGGTGAATATGAAGATGATAAGTGGTGATTGTTTAAAGAAGAAAAAGATATAGTATTAAAGAAGAAGAAAAGGATTGGTGATGGTGGGATTTGAAGGCTTTTTATTTATTTGTGTTTAAAAGGAAAAGACAAAGAATATAGCGAATTTACCATTATACCCTCATTTAAGTATCAAATGGACTGACTTAACGACAGTTAATGAAGGCCGTTAAAGTGAAGGACCAACGATACATAATGTTTCGCATTTAAGGACGGATGATGCATTTTTTTTGGTCAAAGGACGAAACTCGTTAGTCAACGCAAACCACAAGGACGAACGGTGTAGTTTACTCTTAATTTAATTTTACTGGTCGGGCTTATTCGAGAAATAAATGCTTTGATTATGCAATTAATGCCTAAGCATTTTCTTTTTTGAATGAGCTTAACCATATCCATTATCCCCCTTGTTAAAAGTTGCAGGTTGACTGCACTTCCACTTTGCACAAAGTTATACAGTATAAGTTTAAGATACATTGTTGACATGTATGATGCATCTCTTTTTATGATTTCTAACTGTCATTTCCACTAAAAGCCAAATTATAACAAAAGTTCGTTTTTAATCTAGTAAATTACTAATGCTCTATTAAAACGATGATACAATATGCACCTCGAGGACTTGCAGAGGTCGATCAACAAGTTCTTGGGTGTTTCTGTGATGACCGGAACTGAAAATTGTATGATGGCCAATCACAGTTTTCCACTTAGCACTTAACTGTTCCGGACCCAAATCAGGCTCCTATATATAACTCAAAAGTGCATACAAAACAAATGATTTATGACTCACTGGTCTAAATTACACAGTCCATTAATCATAAAAAGACTGAAATGTAGTATCTATCTACCGGTATAAATTTCATTGTTTTATGAGTCCATATGTGTGTTCTTGGTGGTACTCCACTTGTGGATGATTTCGCCAAACACATCATAGAAAGCCACACTAATTTCATTTTCAGTGACTCGAAGCGTCATGAAACCTTGACTATCGTAATAGAACTTCATTTCGTTAGGGTCCCATGGTGTGACCTCACCCGTCCACGCCTTTGATCCGCCTCCGCTTGTTAAAAGCTGCAGTTGGCTGCGTATGAAACATGTTATTTGGGTCTATGGTTATAGTTTTTATAATTGTAAATGATTTACTTTTGAGTTAAATTTATGAAGCAATTCATATGTCTGAAACTCTAAATAACTTATGTTATATGGAGTGACTAATGAGTTGTAGACAAAGACGAGTTTACTTTGAATGTCTACACTAGTAGACAACAACTCAAACTCTAAACGTTATCACCATTTGAAGTATTCTTAAACCGTCAGCTGTGTCTTTTTAGACTAGTGATCAGTTGTTGCCATCACTGAACTCAGGCACATAGTTCAAAGGCTATTGGTAACTTTTTTTTTTTAATTTTTTTAATCCCAGTTAAATATATTAGACGTTTCCTTGATCCATCATCTAAGTTTCTTTATTACATTGACAGTGACAATTATAGTATGACTTGGTTTGTCTAAAAAGTCTACATATAAAACATAGAAAGAATATTATAAAAAAATTTGGATGCTGATAAGCATTATTGTATACCACTAGAATTTCATTGAAATGTTTATTTATTTTTTATTTTATTTTTTTATTCACAGCAATCCAAAATTGAAAATTTTACATAATTCGACAAAGTTGAAAATATTACATCAATTATTCTCAATGAAACCAAACGACACATATTGTTTAATCATATTATTTTCAAAGCAACTACATGCATATTCTAGTACTAGCAGTGTTATAGTTGGTATATATAGCATATTCTCATACGTAATAGCATATCCCAGTTAAATATATTAGACGTTTCCTCGATCCATCATCTAAGTTTCTTTATTACATTGACAGTGACAATTATAATATGACTTGGTTTGTCTAAAAAGTCTACATATAAAACATAGAAAGAACATTATAAAAAATTTTGGATGCTGATAGGCATTATTGTGTACCACTAGAATTTCATTTAATTGTTTATTTATTTATTTATTTTTCATTTTATATTTTTATCACAGCGATTCAAAGTTGAAAATTTTGCATAATTCGACAAAGTTAGAAAATATTGCATCAATTATTATCAATGAAACCAAACGACACATATTGTTTAATCATATTATTTTCAAAGCAACTACACTCATATTCTAGTCAGGGGCGGAGCTATTAAGGGACCGGGAAGGGTCCCGGCCCCCCTAGGCCTAAGCACGTTAGTGTATTTTTTCGCGATTTCATGTGTTATTCCGGAAAAAAATTGTTTCGGCCCTCCCATTTAATGTTCTTCAGGAACAAAATTTGTTTTTTTTTCTAGCTCCGCCACTGATTCTAGTGGTAGCAGTGTTATAGTTAGTATATATAGCATATTCTCGTACGTAATAGCAGTGTCATAGTTAGTATCTATTTGTAGCACCTATAATAAAACACAATGAGCAATTCAAATTTGTTTATTATCTTTTCCTTTATCTGTTTTTTCACCACTCTTGCTTCTTCCATTTCTTTGAGTAACAATATTCATAAATGCTCTGAAAAAGAGAGTGAAGCTTTGCTTCTCTTTAAACATAACCTTTCATCCATAGATTTCACATATCACGAATGTCATGATTGGATTGATTCTGATTATCATCCAATGATGAACTGGAACGCAAGTACTGATTGCTGTAATTGGAATGGCGTTACTTGTGACCGCTTCACTGGTGACGTTATTGGTCTCGATCTGAGTTGCGGAATGGTAAGTGGTACCATTCATCCTAACAGCTCCCTCTTTAAACTTACTCACCTCCAAACACTGAACCTTGCTTACAATTTTTTCTTTCCTTCCCAAATTCCAAGTGAAATTGGAAGGTTTTCAAACAGTCTCACACATCTCAACCTCTCTGCTTGTTCGTTTTCTGGCCAAGTCCCAATGGATATCACACTCCTCCATAAATTGGTCTCTCTTGATCTCTCCTCGAATGGTTATGGTTTGAAGCTTGGACCACATGTTTTCATTAATATGTTTCGAAATTTTACTAATTTGGAAGAGCTTTCACTTGAAAAAGTTGATATCTCTTCAGGTTTACCTACCAGTCTTAACATCTCTTCTTTGAAATTCCTAAATCTTGCTGATACTTTGCAAGGAAAGTTACCTCATTACATTTTCAATTTTCATTCTCTGCAAACACTAGATTTGTCATATAACAGTTTCACAGGCGATATCTCTTCGGATATCTCAGTTAACCTAACACACCTTACTTCTCTGGATTTATCACGGAACATACTCAACGGGACATTGCCATCTTGGCTGTTTACTTCCCCCTCTTTAGAATATCTCTCTCTAAATGATAACATGTTCAGTGGAAATGTACCATTTCAGTCATTTGCTCTTCCATCCTTAACTTCTCTTGATTTATCATTTAACAAACTTAATGGTACATTGCCGTCGTGGCTGTTTACTTTCCCCTCGTTAGAATATCTCAATTTAAGGAATAACATGTTCAGTGGAAAGGTACCTTTTGTGTCATTTGCTCTTCCATCATTAAAAATGTTAAACCTCGGTTACAATCAGTTGGCTGGACCTATTGATGTGCATACATTTGGACAACTCACCAACCTCACTGACTTGTACCTTTCATTTAATAATTTTAGTGGTGATTGGGAATTGGATACATTGTTATCAAGCCTCACAAACCTTGAGTATCTCGATCTCTCTTATAGCGGTTTCTCTATTACCACAAAGAATACCAATCATTATGTCAATCCTGGTTTTAGAGAATTACGTTTGGCCTCTTGCAAGCTAAAGGTGTTTCCAAATTCATTTCGAGCCATGAAACAACTTGTAGAGTTAGATCTCTCTAGCAATGAAATCCATGGCCAAATTCCTCATTGGGCAGGGGAGATAGGAGGTGACAACGGGTTATCCTATTTGTACCTCTCACATAACTTCATAACAGGCTTGTCACAATTTCAATTATATGGACTAAAAGAACTGTTTCTGCAGTCCAACTTGATTCAAGGACCATTCCCTCCATCAATTTGCAACATGAGCAAGCTGTATTTTTTGGATATGTCCAATAATCGCTTTGGTGGATTGATTCCACACTGCTTTGGAAATATTACCTCATCTCTTAAAATGATAGATATGGGGAATAATAACTTTCAAGGAAGAATTCCAAACATATACATGAATTGTGGAAATTTACTGGGGCTTAGTTTGAATGGAAATCAATTAAGAGGAGAGGTGCCAATTTCCTTGTCCAATTGTCAATTCTTGAAAGCAGTTGATTTGGGAAACAACAATTTGAATGGCACATTCCCTAGTTGGTTGGGAGATCTTCCATTTCTGCAAGTTCTTGTCCTCAAATCAAACAACTTTCATGGAAACATTAAACCCTCTTTTGCTATTGAACATCCCTTTCCAAGTCTTCGAGTTCTTGACTTATCTCATAATGGGTTTGTAGGTCAACTCCCTGCCAAATATTTTTAAAGTTTCAATTCCATGAAGAATGTTGTTAAAAGCAGCACAACGCCAGAATATTTGTCATTGGGTGGAATCTATTACTCATTCTTTGTTACGGTGAAAGGGGTGAATCAAGCTTTTCAACAAATTTCGGTTCACTACACAATTATTGATCTATCAGATAACACATTTGAAGGAGAGATTCCGAACGTCATTGGTGGTCTTAATTCGCTAATAGTGCTCAACTTGTCCCACAACAGCCTTATTGGTATAATTCCACATGCTCTCGGGAATCTCACAGAGATTGAGTCGTTAGACCTATCTTGGAATCAACTCATCGGAGAGATCCCTCAAAGTCTTGCAGAAATCAAGGGTCTTGCAGTCTTAAATCTATCAGAAAACCATCTCGTGGGGCGTATTCCAAAAGGAAGACAGTTCAACACATTTGATGAGAGCTCATTTAAAGGGAATCCGGGACTATGTGAGCTTCCGCTGACCAAAAAGTGCAGCGAGCATACACACAAACAAGAGCTTGAATCACATGAGGAGGAGAGTGGATTTACGTGGGAAGTAGTGACGTTGGGTTACGGATGTGGGACCCTACTTGGATTGGTGATGGGATATCTCATGTTGTCAACAAGAAAAGTAAAGTGGTTCAATTTGATTGCTGATGCAGGGGAGCGCATGATCTTAGCGCGAAACAAGAGAAGATATGTATTTATCAGGAAATGACCATTCGATTATTAGAGGTACGAATTTTCAAATGTTTTCTTATTTCATTAAATTGTGCAAAAAGGCCTTACTTTACTAATTCTGTTGCTCTTAAAACATTTATGATGCAGTTAGAGGAGCTTGGGTTGGAGCTGGAGGTTGGGGAGCTGTAATGATGATGTTTGTGTTATGTCTCTTTGAATTATTGTTGTATGTAATATTAGTGTGTTTTTAGTATTTAATAATAAACTTACTTCGTCACTTGGCGATCATGTATTAATGTTGTTGACCTTAATGGCAAATTAGTAACTTTTTCATATCATGTGTCGATGCTACTATTTATTCAATTCGGATAAAGCTTATTGTATGAATCCAATGGTTTGCAAAGGGATATGAGTACTGGTGTTTGTTAGTAATACTGCTTTGCTTTTGGTAAAACGAAACAAGAGATATCAATTGTAAGGTGCAAGCTTTACAAGAAGTTGCGGTAGAAATAAATGTGTGTAAATGAAAGCATGAGTAATAATAATAACTTTTTGTTTATTTTATATACCATCCAGTTTGTTCTTCTTTGGTTTTGCACTTTTGCATATAAGTAACGTGTTTTAGAGGAAAGTAATTAGTTGCACATACAAAACTAAAAGTATGGTCAGGTTGTAGGCTTTCAAGTAACACTGTTTGCCATTTAACATTTCTTTTATCTGCCCACCAGGAGCCTGATTATGAGTCAAAATTGCTTTGGATAATGGATACATACTCTGAACAGAAATTGTACGAAAAAAAGTACTCAGTATACAATTATTTTTCCTTTTTGATTCAAAAGTAGTATGAGAAATTTAATAAATTAGCCAACTATATAGGGGACACACACACATGGTTAATTGATGTCAACAGATTCATTCATACTTCTGTATGAAGTAAATTTTTTGAGAACTGCAAGTTTGTGTCTCCTTAGAGCATTAGCAACAATAACACAGGTTATTAAATAACGCAGTGTCACGTCAGCGCCACGTCAGCTTTAACACAATAACTCAACACAATAACTCAACACCCACAACAATAACTCAGTAATAACTCAGGTTATTCAATTATTTTCACATTCACCCCCTAAACTAAAACCAACAATTCATTTATTAAACCAAATAACATTAAAACTTAAAAACTTACAATACGAAATATAAAATAATAAGAACAACGATTGCGAAACATATGAAATTAAAACAAACGAATTACAACTACTTATTCATCGTCTTCGGAATATTCATCTTCGCGGTGTTGTTGGCGTTGAAGACGTTTCTGCCAAACATGCTCCATGAGGTCTCGTTGTAGTCGAGTATGCGCTGATGCGTCGCGCATTTCCCTTGTCTTGCGCATCTGCGTATCACACCTGTCGATCCACCTTTGTTGACTCAAATTTGGGGTCGGATCCACCCACATTCTGCTATATTCACGGAGTTTAAACTTTTGATCTTTTAGGATCATGTTATGCAAAATAATGCATGTATACATGGTTCGTCGTATCTTGGCAATTTCCCATTGTCGTGCCGGTTGTTGTAGTATACCCCAACGTCCTTGGAGCACACCAAAAGCACGTTCGATATCCTTGCGCGCACTTTCTTGCTTTCTTTTAAAGTAACCATGTTTCTCGTCAGTGGTGGCCGAGAAGGATTTGACGAAAGTTGACCACTGCGGGTAAATTCCGTCAGCCAAGTAATACCCCTGTTCATATCTTTTTCCATTTAACATGTAGGGTGCCCTTGGAGATTCATTGGCAAGGATGCTGTCGAACAAGTTAGAGTTATCTAAAACATTAAGATCATTATTGGCCCCTGCCATACCAAAAAATGCATGCCAAATCCACAAATCTTGTGAAGCAACAGCCTCAAGCATTAACGTTGGGTATCTTTTATCACCCCTACCAAATTGCCCCTGCCAAGCCACCGGACAATTTTTCCACGCCCAATGCATGCAATCAATGCTACCAAGCATACCCGGAAAATCATGCTGACGTTCATGCAACTCGTAAATACGTTGAATGTCGGACCATGTTGGTGCTCTTAAAAACTCATGCATATACAAATCCATAACACACATGTTAAAATTATCTAGACAAAAACGTGAAGTAGACTCACCCATTTGCAGATACTCATCGAACGCATCTGGGGCGGTGCCGTACGCTAGTTGGCGTATTGCAGACGTACACTTCATACGTGCACTAATACTCCCTCGACCCGTGCAATCGTGTCCTGACTTAAACCATTTAAAGTGATCTGGAATATCATCGGATTCGTAAGATTCAATACCTTCGACTATTTGTAGAAATAGTCTCCGGCTCATACGAAACCTCCTACGGAAGTTACCGTGCGTATACTTGCAACCTTGAACGAAATAGTCATTGTTCAAACGTTCCTCAGCAATCTCACGTTCACGATATATGTGAGTACGACGGCTAGAGGATTCAGCTTCTTCTTCCTCTTGTTGTATGCGCTGATGTAATTCGAACGCATCAACCATAAACTGTATGTCTTCTTCGTCATCAACGTCTGACCAACTCGGACCAAATTCGTTAATTTGATTTGGATCCATAATGAGTGAAAAATGTTTTTTTTCTTGTATATGGAGTGCAAAGGGTGGAGAATTAGTGGTTGATAGTATGGAAAATATGTATGTGTTTAGTTGGTATTTATAGGTGTGTTTATTTGATTTGAATTTTTTTTTTTTGGAAAAACAAAAACTAGCCGTTTATATTTAAAACATGAGGGGTGAAAGTGATTTTTTTTTTAAACGGTAATATTTTAAACCGTTATAGGGGGGTAAAGTGATTTTTTTTTTTTTTTTTTTTTTTTTAAAATAACGCCCCTTAACGCAGCGTTAAGGGGATAACGTCTCACGTTAACGCTGCGTTAACGTGGGAGATGCAGTGGTAACGCGAGCAATAACGTGGCCAAAATGCTTAATAACGTGGGAGGTGCGTTACCATTACACATGCTCTTATCGTCAAAGGATGAGATATCGGTTGTGGGTCTGTGTTTATGAACCATTGGTTTATGTTACAAGTGTTAGTATTTCGGGTACGGAAAATGGAAAAGGTCGTTAATGTAAGGGGAACTAAATTATCCATATATACATGTCTTTAATGATGGCAGTAACTGACTTAAATCAAATATTTATGTGTCTTTGGAAATTGTTTCAATTTTCTGACACTTGATAAGAATTTTAATCTATTTACGAGACATAACTTGTTTTGTTTGACTTTAATTAGAAACTTGTTGTCATGATCTCATAAATCATAAATGAATTCTCATGCTTATTTGGTGAATGTTATTTATATGGGCTTGATTTTCGATTCATGTTATATATGTCAATTTGTAAATAGCTACTATGTTTACGAGACACATGAAAACATAGTGTAATTAATTAAATGGGAACACTTTAAGTAAAGAACTTATTTTCTTTTCTGGGATTCAAACATTATCATGTCATTGGTAATGGTCTGAATTTTTCAGTAACTCCGAATGGCAGGTTTGTTTAACTGATTGATGACATCATGTATTAAGTGCAATTCTTAACGATGTGTAAATGTATCATAATACATAGTTTTGAAATAAAAGTCATGTAACTATTGCTCGTACATAGTTACATACATGGCTAATCATTTGTTTTATAATGAATGTATTTGGCAAGATGACATGTTGAATTTTTGGCATGATGGAAAAGTGTTGGAATAATCGTAGCCAAAAATTGTTACACAAAACATAGTTGGCCAAGTCAATTTGTCTAAATAGATACATGGTACTTGTATCTTAGGCGATCTATGGATGATCGGTTTGAGATCGTTTATTTATATGAAAATGACATATCGACTTCTGTAGATTTTGTACTCAAGTACTTGGATAAAACCATAAGTTATGGTTTAGAATACAATTGAGATCCTTTTTATAAGGATAAATTGATGTGAGTTGAATTTGTTGATAAAGGAAACCATGGTTGGATATGCACATTACGTGTGAATGCATAATTTTGATATCAAATGAATAAAGTTGTATAACGTATTCAACTACTGCATCATAAATTGTTCTAGTTTTTGTTCTAAAAAGTATTATGGTTAAAAGACTTGATAATAAACATATGCTATTATGTTTAAAGTCAATATTACCATGTTCATTGATTTATGATAGTGAAACAAAACTATCAATAGCTTACCACTTGAGAAAGAGGTTTGCTAGAGACTTAGTGCACAGAGTCGGTAATTGGGATGAATTAAAAAGTCCGTTTAAATTCTCTAATGGTGAGACACCCAATTCCCTTCTAATGAAACATTAGAAGCTGAATTCAATGTGGAAAGCTCACACTTAGAGATTGGAACACATGTTATACTATCCCAAAGTATGTGTTCGGACCTGCAACATGAGGAGGTTGAAGTTTATCTTCTTAATAGTTCTTTCGAAAAAGTGCAAATGCAGGGCATGATTAAAAGAAACTACCTATGTGAGTATGAAGTTTTGCCGCATCAAGAAGCTTGGACTTCGCTTCCTATATACTCTTGAATGGATACGGGTGCAGGGCTTGTAAAGCGTCAAGTATAGACATTGAAGAAATAAACTTGTGTGTATATTATCTTCAAGTATTCAAATAGGTTGATGGGTTCAATCGTTAAGACACCCCGATTCTGGAATATTTGAAATGTGTAGAATACTAAGATGAAAATTCAATCGAAAGACATTTTCATTTATGCATGAGTTTGATTTGTTTTGATTATGTGGGAAATCATGGATTACACTAAAATGGGGGAGGATTGTTGGTGATTTTAGTGTCATCAATTATTTTATGTGTAATGGTAATTTACCTGGGACCAAATGGATTTCAAGTTAAGTTATAATACGAGTTTGGAGGTGTGGAGTGTATACTTGTATAAACTAATTAACTTGATTCGGATATAATGAATGGTAAAGTTTGTGACAGAAAATTCATCACTAGGACATTGCAAGAATTTAATAGATAGTGACTGTTGGGAATAGTGACAGAACAAACTGTCACTATTATGTGTTACAAAAATCTATTTGAAAGTTGGTTACTTTCTACTAAAAGATGCAACCATTCATGAAGGGTTGTGAATATTCATGAAAAGTCACATTGTCTATTATATATGGATATCAATTTTGGTCTTTCATTCATAACATAACATATACATCAAATTCTCTATGTTTTGCCCTCTTTCTTTTGCCTTGAAATTGAGTGTTCATTCTTGTCTTATCTCTATACAAATTTCTTGTAACCCAAGGCAATTAATAGGGTAGAAATATTGTATCAGGAAAGTGGACTTTTACACAATTCAAGAATTATCCAAGTAATCTTTGATTATCATGACCCTAATACCAACAACAACAACTGCAGTTTTATGTCTCATATCGTCAAAGGAATGAGTGATATGAAGAAAAATGAGGGTACAAAAGTCTAGTATATGATAAATATTGAAAAATGAGACTCTGGTTGATAAATGAGGACTTCTATTTTGGCCCCTTTCCTTCTTGATGTTCATCTAGTAAAGCTTGAAAAAAGAAACACCCATATGACCCATTAAGTGAAAAGTAAGCATGACCTAAGATGAGTTTACTTGTAAAGTCTACACAAATTTACAACACATCAAATTGTAGTGGACCTTATCTCTAATTTGGAGTATTCTTCTTTTCTTTTTCTTTTTTAAAGACAACATGTATTAAAGAACCCAAACAAGGGACAAAATACAAAAGAAATGACATCCCATCCCACCCCTTAACAAGACAATTAAAGGGAAGGACCGAAGAAACACAAATAGCACCAAATGTGCTGACATCCGAAAAGAACAAAACAAAAGAAAAGGAATAAATGCATGATAGGAACTTAGGATATGTCAAACAAATGACCATACCATGAAGTCCATCCAAATGGCCCATGCCCTACATGCTGAATGAAAACATTTCAACAGGTAGAAAATTGTGCAGCCATCTAAATTGGACCAAACAATTACTGTATAGCCAAAGCAACTTTCTTAGACATTTCTTCGCTCATTTAATTAAGTTTCTTCATTGCCTGACAACGAAAGTTATAATCGATTTCTTTTAGAAACTTATTCCAAGCTTTTAACATTTTATATTCAATACACAAGCATTACAACTAAAATTTACGAGTTGGGTTTTTGTTTAACTAATTCAAGGATTTAAACTCTTATTAGAATTAAGTGTGATTATGAGTATCCAAAAAGGACAAAACACTTACACAAAACATAGTTGGCCAAGTCAGTTTGTCTAAATAGATACATGGGACTTGTATGTTAGGCGATCTATTGATGATCAGTTTGAGATCGTTTATTTATATGTAAATGACATATCGACTTCTGTAGATCTTGTACTCAAGTACTTGGATAAAACCATAAATTATGGTTTAGAATACAATTGAGATCCTTTTTTATAAGGATAAATTGATGTGAGTTGAATTTATTGATAAAGGAAACCATGGTTAGATATGCACATTACGTGTGAATGCATAATTTTGATATCAAATGAATAAAGTTGTAGAACTTATTCAACTATTGCATCATAAATTGTTCTAGTTTTTGTACTAAAATGTATTATGGTTAAAGGACTTGATAATAAACATATGCTATTATGTTTTAAAGTCAATATTACCATGTTAGTTGACTATGATACTGAAACAAAACTATCAATAGCTTACTACTTGAGAAAGAGGTTTGCTAGAGACTAAGTGCAAAAAGTCGGTAATTGGGATGAATTAAAAAGCCCGTTTAAATTCACTAATGGTGAGACACCCAATTCCCTTCTAATACAACGTTAGAAGCTGAATTCAATGTGGAAAGCTCACACATAGAGATTGGAACACATGTTATACTATCCCAAAGTATGTGTTCGGACCTGCAAGATGAAGAGGTTGAAGTTTATCTTCTTAATAGTTCTTTTGAAAAAGTGCAAATGCAGGGCATGATTAAAAGAAACTACCTATGTGAATAGGAAGTTTTACCGCTTCAAGAAGCTTGGACTTAGCTTCCTATATACTCTTGAATTGATAGGGGCGCAGGGCTTGTAAAGCGTCAAGTATAAACATTGGAGAAATAAACTTGTATGTATATTATCTTCAGGTATTCAAATGGGTTGACGGATTCAATCGTTACGACACCCCGATTCTCGAATACTTGAAATGTGTAGTATACAAAATGAAAATTCAATCGAAAGACATTTTCATTTATGCGTGAGTTTGATTTGTTTTGATTATGTGGGAAATCAAGGATTACACTAAAATGGGGAGGATTGTTGGTGATTTTAGTGTCATCAATTATTTTATGTGTAATGGTGATTTACCCGGGACCAAATGGATCTCAAGTTAAGTTATAATACGAGTTTGGAGGTGCGGAGTGCACACTTGTATAAACTAATTTACTTGATTTCGGATACAATGAATGGTGAAGTTTGTGACAGAAAATTCGTCACTAGGACATTGCAAGAATTTCATAGATAGTGACTGTTGGGATAGTGACAGAAAAACTGTCACTATTAAGTGTTGCAAAAATATATTTGAAAGTTGGTTACTTTCTACTAAAATATGCAACCATTCATGAAGGGTTGTGACTATTCATGAAAAGTGACAACGTGACTTTTCATGAATAGTCACTACCCTTCATGAATGGTTGCATCTTTTAGTAGAAATTAACCAACTTTCAAATAGATTTTTGCAACACTTAATAGTGACAGTTTTTCTGTCACTATTCCCAACAGTCACTATCTATTAAATTCTTGCAATGTCCTAGTGACGAATTTTCTGTCACAAACTTTACCATTCATTGTATCCGAAATCAAGTAAATTAGTTTATACAAGTGTGCACTCCGCATCTTCAAACTCATATTATAACTTAACTTGAAATCCATTTGGTCCCGGGTAAATCACCATTACACATAAAATAATTGACGACACTAAAATCACCAACAATCCTCCCCATTTTAGTGTAATCCTTGATTTCCCACATAATCAAAACAAATTAAACTCATGCATAAATGAAAATGTCTTTCAATTGAATTTTCATCTTACTATACTACACATTTTAAGTATTCGAAAATTGGGGTGTCGTAACGATTGAACCCGTCAACCCATTTGAATACCTGAAGATAATATACACACAATTTTATTTCTCCAGTGTTTATACTTGACGCTTTACAAGCCCTGCGCCCCTATCCATTCGAGAGTATATAGGAAGCTAAGTCTAAGCTTCTTGAAGCGGCAAAACTTCATACTCACATAGGTAGTTTCTTTTAATCATGCCCTGCATTTGCACTTTTTCAAAAGAACTATTAAGAAGATAAACTTCAACCTCCTCATCTTGCAGGTCCGAACACATACCTTGGGATAATATAACATGTGTTCCAATCTCTAAGTGTGAGCTTTTCACATTGAATTCAGCTTCTAACGTTGTATTAAAGGGAATTTGGAGTCTCACCATTAGAGAATTTGAATGAACTTTTTAATTCATCCCAATTACCGACTTTGTGCACTAAGTCTCTAGCAAACCTCTTTCTCAAGTGGTAAGCTATTGATCGTTTTGTTTCACTATCATAAATCAATGAACATGGTAATATTGACTTTAAAACATAATAGCATATGTTTTTTATCCAGTCCTTTAACCATAATACTTTTTAGAACAAAAACTAGAACAATTTATGATGCAATAGCTGAATATGTTATACAACTTTATTCATTTGATATCAAAATTATGCATTCACACGTAATGTGCATATCGAACCATGGTTTCCATTATCAATAAATTCAACTCACATCAGTTTATCCTTATAAAAAAGGATCTCAATTGTATTCTTAACCATAATTTATGGTTTTATCCAAGTACTTGAGTACAAGATCTACAGAAGTCGATATGTCATTTACATATAAATAAACGATCTCAAACCGATCATCAATAGATCGCCTAACATACAAGTACCATGTATCTATTTAGACAAATTGACTTGGCCAACTATGTTTTGTGTAAGTGTTTTGTCCTTTTTGGATACTCATAATCACATTTAATTCCAATAAGAGTTTAAATCTTTGAATAAGTTAAACAAAAACCCAACTCATAAATTTCAATTGTGATGCTTATGTATTGAATATAAAATGTTAAAAGCTTGGAATAAGTTACTAAAAGAAATCGATTATAAATTTCGTTGTCAAGGCAATGAAGAAATTTAATTAAATGAGCGAAGAAATATCTAGGAAAGTTGCTTGGGATGTACATTAATTGTTTGGTCCAATTTAGATGGCTGCACAATTTTCTACCTATTGAAATGTTTTCACTTAGCATGTGGGGCATGGGCCATTTGGATGGACTTCATGGTATGGTCTTTTGTTTGACAGATCCTAAGTTCCTATCATGCATTTATTCCATTTCTTTTGTTTTGTTTTTTTCGGATGTAAGCACATTTGGTGCTATTTGTGTTTCTTCGGTCCTTCCCTTTAATTGTCTTTTGAGTAAATTACACCGTTCGTCCCTGTGGTTTGTGTAAAATCCCTACGCTCGTCCCTCCCTTTTTTTTCTTGCATCATGAGTCCTTATAAACAAGTTTCGTCACACTGTTCATCCCTATCACTAACGGGCGTTGGATGGGCTCGTTAAGTATGCCCACGTGCCTCCCACGTGGGGGTATTTTTGTCTTTTTACTTTTCCCTCTATTTTGAAAGCGGGTTAAAGTCCCAAGTTTTTCACACACAATCCACAATAACGATTCACTTCTTCCTCTCACCCACCAAACTCTTCATCTTCTTTGATCCATGAACCCTAACTGAATCTAGTACATGCAAATACCTATTTCAATGTGGACATTACGTTCAACACAAGAAGATCTTAATGTTTGGGATATATATGGTACGTATTTTTAGGGTTTTTTTTTAATGGCATATTTTCAAGTTTTTTTTAATGCTATCATAATGTTAACACTTTAATTACATTTTGGGTTAAAAAATATGCATGATTATGTTTTCTGTTGAAAACCCTAATTTTGGTTTATTGTGTTTTTAAATGTAACAGGTAACAATGATAATCTGTTTTCAATCAAGGTTAACTATGCTGGAGTATTTACTTCTCCACCTGGTATGAGATATGTGAATGGTAGCTTTTGTTTCTTTGATACCGTAGACATTGAAGAGTTTTCCATCCATGAACTCAATGATATGGTAAAAAAGCTAGGGTATGGTGCTAATGTGATAATGTTTTTCCATTTCAAAAAACCTGATGCTGATTTAGATAATGGGATGCATGGCTTGGTAAATGATAGTGATGTTAGGAAGTTAGCTGAATATGTTAAGGTTGGGAATAAATTGATTGAGGTATTCATTGAACATGAAAGAAGCACTCTGCATCCTTACTACATAACACATAACCTTGATTTCAACACACCAGAGTGTGTCCTTCAGGAAGTAGATGATGAAGTAATACCAGGAAAACAAGCAACTAAAGGGATAAAAAGAAAACCAGTAAAAGGTTCATGTGCTAAGAAGTTATTGTTAGGTTTGATTGATGAGGATATTGATGTTGATTTAGGTCAGAGTAGTCAAAATAAAAAAGAAGTTGGTGAAAGCAGTCAGCCTGCAACACAAACTATGGGTGGGGCTAGTGAATTTACAAATGACTTTTACTCTGTTTCTGATCCATTCTTAGGAGAAAATGACTTTGATCCATTCATTGGTTGTGACCACCTAGATGTTAGAGATAAGGATGTAACTTCAGAAGATTGTGTAGGTAAGGGTAAAGGTGTAGGAGAAGAAACAGTTGAGGAAGTTGGAAATAATTTAGATGAAACAGTTGTGGAAGATGAAAATGAGGATCAAAGTGAATCAGGTACAGAGGGTAATGACATTGACAGTGATCAACTAACTGATAAAGAGAATCCAGTTGAACATGTATATGTTAACATGGATAATTTTGATGAAGCTAATGCTGAAACATTGGGGACAGATGAAGGGCAATCAGAATTTGTAGCTAATGAAGAAATTGATGTTGAAATTGATGTAATGGATAATGAGGAGTTTGAAAGTGCATCTGATGAGGATGGTTTAGAAAGGTTAAGGAAAAGGAAGTTGAAGCAGATAAGGAGACAGAACAAGCCCAAGGTTAGTCCTGTGCACAAGAACTACTTTTATGTTGGACAGGAATTTTCAGGCAGAGAGGAAGTCAAGAAAAGAGTTCACTTACATTCCATTGAAACCAGAAGAGAGTTGTTTTTTAAGAAGAATGATAAACAAAGAGTGAGAGCAGAATGCAAGGGAACAATTCCAGTGTTTGATGGTACTGATGGAGATGGGCTAAGTCATTCAGTTGGGCCTAGCAAAGTAGTTGGGCCAAGTGAACAAGCAGGATCCAGTCAATCACCAAAGTGGACCAAGGGTAAAGTAAGTGCTTCTAAGGGATTAGAATATAGTCCAAGAAGTGGGTCCAAGTTGCCTAAGTCAAAAGTTGTTGGTGGTAAACCTAATTTAAGAAAGAAATCAGAGAATCAATGCCCTTGGGTTCTTCATGTTTCAAAGTTAGGTGATTCAGAAACATGGCAGGTTAAGACATATGATGATACACACAACTGCCTGCAATCAAGAAAGATAAAGTATTGTACTGCCAATTTCTTGTCTGAAGGAATCATGGATCAAATTGAAACAAATCCAGAAATACCAATCAAAGCCATTCAAGATCAACTACAAAAGAAATATCAGTTAGAGGTATCTAGAATGAAAGCATTTAGGGCTAAATCCAAAGCTGTTGACCATGTCAGAGGTGATTATACAAGTCAATATCATATGCTAAGGAATTATGTCCTGGAATTAAAACAGAGTAATCCTAACACAACTGTTAGGATTGGGGTTGAATCTGAGGCAGACCACATGTGTCCTACCAGAAAGTTCAAAAGAATATATGTATGTTTGGGTGCAGCAAAGGCAGGATTCAAAGCATGTATGAGAGATTTCCTAGGTTTTGATGGGGCATTCATGAAAGGTCCTTTCCCAGGTCAACTTTTGACTGCTGTGGGTGTGGATCCCAATAATGGTATATACCCATTGGCATATGGAATTGTGGAATCTGAATCCAAAGACTCTTGGACTTGGTTCCTTGAGCATCTTAAAGAAGATCTTGATCTACAAGATAACTCCCATTTCACTTTTATTAGTGATAGACAGAAGGTACTTATTATATTTCATTTTCATGCAATTGTATCCTTATTAATGACTGTTTATGTACTGATCTTTTATTGAAATGCAGGGTATCATACCTGCAATTGAAGCCTTGTTTCCATCAGCTGAGCACAGGTTTTGTCTCAGACACATACATGAAAACATGAAACTAAAATGGGCTGGGACTGCCTACAAAGAGTTGTTATGGAGGTGTGCTACAGCTTTGACTATCCCACAATTTGAAAGAGGAATGGAGAAACTGAAAGCATTTAACAAAGAATGCCATGAATGGTTGTGTAAAATTCCTCCAAAACACTGGGCAAGATCACACTTTTCAGGTATTAGTCTTTTAATTTCATGCATTTTTACTTCTTGTTTGTATAAAATAGTCAGACAACTGTCCAAGAAAACCATGTCTAATTATTGATTGTCTAAAACAGGGAGACCAAAAACTGATATGTTGTTAAATAACATGTGTGAGGTGCTAAATGGTAAACTGTTGGATGGTAGAGATAGGCCAATCATAAGCACATTAGAGTATGTAAGGCAATACTTGTTGAAGAGGATAGTTACAGTATTACAGATCATTGACAAAAGTGATGGACCTTTAAATATTCCTCTGGTTAACAATGGCAAGCTGACAAGGAGATCAAAAACAGTTACATGTGTGTTGTGCAAGACCAAAGGGCACAATAAAAGAAGTTGTAAAGGTGCTGCATATGCTGCAAGAAAGACTGCACAGGGTGGAAGTAAGAAGAAAAATGAGACTGCACAGGGTTCAAGTGGATCAAGTGTTGTTGCTAAGAAGAAGAAGAAGAGTGTATCCTTTGCACAAGGTTCTCAAACTGCTCAATCTTCTCAACCAACTCAAGCATCTAGTGTATCTGACATGACAAAGCAGAAAGGAAAAGGTATTGCACATCCTTCTCAACCATCTGCAAATGCAGCTAAGAAGCCAAGGAAGAAAGTTATTGTGTTGGGCTAGGTCCACTTTTTATGGTTATGTTTTGGTTCATTGGTGTTGTGTATGCACCTAAGACATTTCAGTTTCATTAGTACTTTAATATGGTCTTTTGTTAGAACTTTGTTGGTACTAAACAACTTATCTGTGACCATGATGTTCTAATGTTTAATATGGTCTTTTGTTAGAACTTTGTTGGTACCAAACAACTTATCTGTGATCATGATGTTCTAATGTTTAATATGGTATTTTGAACTTTCTTTTGTGTTATTCATTGTTGTTTGATTTTGTTCTGATTGACTGTTAATCAATGTCAAAATGACCCATTTTATGACTTTTATAAAGTCATTGCTTGTCTTAGTCATTGCTTGTCTTTATACAAAAGTATCCATTTTATGACATTTGTTTAGTGCAATTCTTGACTGTTATGCTGAAAATGACACAATATTTGACTTTTTTTAGTCATCATTGAAAATTACCCATTAGACTAACCATTTTGAAACTGCAAATTCCAATTGCATACTACTACTTCCATTGCATTTAACTTAATACCATTCCATGAAAGTTAACTTAATACCATTCCATTTCAACAACAATACATACTTAAATACCAAATATGCCATAGCCATTACATCATTGAGTTGTTCAATACACAAAAAAATTGGCATTTGGCATTACATCATCCCTAATAACAGACACCATCTAAAATGTACTTAACCTAATTTAGTGAACCAAACAAACAAAGCAAATCCCAACCAAGAAATGTATAAACGTCTCCTAATCCTTGCACGTTCTTGTTCCATTTCTCTGAGCTGGTGTTCAAGATTATTTCTTCCCCTCAACAATCCTGGTATTATAGCAACAGCACATTGGCACATGGGGGGATCGAACCAATCTATAAATGGACAAGTAGACCCCTACAAAATCAAATGATTATATCATTACTATGAACCCTAATTAAAAAATAAGAAACAAATTAAATTAGATACTTTACCATTATGGGACAACTGTAGAACCTACGACCTGGGTTGATATTGCTCCAAGATGTACGGATTACTGCAGTTCGACCACAAGCGCATATCACCATTTTTAGGGTTTTCAATTTGAGAGAGAGATTAGAGAAAAAAGGTGTGGTGGCTGAGATATTATTAAGGGTTTGTGAGGGTTTGAATGGTTTGGGTCTTTAACCCGTTTTTAAAATAAATGGAAAAGTAAAAAGACAAAAATACCCCCACGTGGGAGGCACGTGGGCATACTTAACGAGCACAACCAACGCCAGTTAGTGATAGGGATGAACAGTGTGACGAAACTTGTTTATAAGGACTCATGATGCAAGAAAAAAAGGGAGGGACGAGCGTAGGGATTTTACACAAACCACAGGGACGAACGGTGTAATTTACTCTAACAAAGATGTTATGATTAGGGAGATGAATGAGGAATACAAATTAAAATGTTATAGCAGTACTCAATAGATTATTAGCTTATGTATATTTCGAAAAGTTTATAAGCTAACTTTTTCAACTTATAAGCTTATAAAGTTGAGCTTGTAACCTAAAACAAATCACAAACTTAATTTGTTAAGCTCGTGAGTTTACTAAATAAGTTAACACAACCCCTAATTTTGCATTTCATCGTAATAGGTCTATAGGAGTACTCGTGTCATTCTATTCCATTCTTATTCTTATGTGGTATATCTAGGGATATGCTAAACAATGTCCACCGGGCAATATTTAAAGCAACAATTAATATGAATCAAGATTGTAAAAATTGTGAATCGGTAGTTGGACGGCCGACCACCTTTTAGCTTGTAATCGGTCTAGGCGGAATTAATCAGTGATTAATTGATTTGTATTTATGGAAAATTTTGGGTATTTCCGTCAAGTTTTCTGTATTTCCGACGAGTTTTAGGTATTTTCGGTAATGTTTTTTTTTATTATTTATTATTATTATTATTATTATTATTATTATTATTATTATTATTATTATTATTATTATTATTATTATTATTATTATTATTATTATTATTATTATTATTATTATTATTATTATTATTATTATTATTATTATTATTATTTCTATAAAACAACTTGTAATAGATTTAAACAGTTATTATAAGTGATCAAAATAAGTTTACGGTGAGTTTTGTGTACTCCCGAAAAGATTTGCAGGTTTCTGGCAAGTTTGTCTACCATTGACCGCCGTTTACCACGGTTGACCTATTTGTTTGACTGACCCAGTTACATAAATCAGCAGGGTTAGTGGCCATGTAGCGCTTAGGCGACGATTCATCGGCTTTATAGACCTTTTTTTGCAACACTGATATAAATATAAAAGGAAACTTGGACTTTGTTAAATTAAAAATTACAAATATTTAAGTTAATTTTTATGTTTATTTATTGTGTATTAAATGCATAACTACTTTAAATAGGAAAAGAATATATTATTTAATGTGTCTTAAGCATTGCTTAGTAAGCATTGTTTAGCAACTCTCATCTATTATTTCGAAACTATTTATAATTTATAATATTAAGAAATGACGGTTTATTTTAAATTTCAATCAATCAAAAAGTTTTTAAAATTCAAAGATAAAGTTTTATTAGTGTCGAACTGTTAATTGTGTAAGGTGGTGTTTGAAATCGACTTAATATGAAAAAAAAACTAAATTTATTAAGTCATATAANCACCATTTTTAGGGTTTTCAATTTGAGAGAGAGATTAGAGAAAAAATGTGTGGTGGCTGAGATATTATTAAGGGTTTGAATGGTTTGGGACTTTAACCCGCTTTCAAAATAGAGGGAAAAGTAAAAAGACAAAAATACCCCCACGTGGGAGGCACGTGGGCATACTTAACGAGCCCATCCAACGCCCGTTAGTGATAGGGATGAACAGTGTGACGAAACTTGTTTATAAGGACTCATGATGCAAGAAAAAAAAGGGAGGGACGAGCGTAGGGATTTTACACAAACCACAGGGACGAACGGTGTAATTTACTCTAAAAATTACTTTGTGAAAATTTTTGATTCAATTGTAGATGAAATCAATTAACACCAATATGAACACAACACTACACTAACACAAATATGCAATAAGTAAGTAAAGAGAAGAGATGGAAAGATCAAACTAAGACAACGAGATTTATAGTGGTTCGGTCACGAAGCTCTTCTTCGCCTTACTCCACTCCCCGAGTATCCGACTCGAGAGTTCTAGCACTATATCAACAAGACTCCCTTCAGGTGGAGAAAATCGTACAACGTCTCTTACGTTATTTTCCGACACTAAGCTAGATGTCGAGTACTAAGTTTAGCTAGTACCAATCTACCACGATTCACACGATCCTAACTTATTACACGATCAACACGATCCTCACACAATTTACATGATCTTCACAAGATCCACACAATCCTCATAATCTACTCTTGATCCACTTGATCAATACTATATCACTCAACACTCAAGAGATCTCCAAGATCTCAACAAGATCACAATGATCAACATAATATTTAAAAAACACTAAAACACTTGATGTATATCAAGATACAATCAAGTCGACAACTAGTAATGCAAGTGCACTACTCTATGACACCAACACCTTGTATCTTCTTGATACTTTGTGTTCTTCTCTTGACAGTAGAGGTATGTAAATGATTCTTGGTTGGATGAAATAATCACTCTTTAGTCTCAAATAAAGAAAAAACGTTCTATATATATAGAAAACGCGGGCTGACGGCGTCAGCCCAATAGGTGACGTCGTCAGCTCGGCGATTAGGGTTTCCTGACGGCCTTGGTTGACGTGGTCATGTTTCCTTGTTCCAGATCTGACGGCCTTAGTTGACGGCGTCACCATTTTGCACTACAAACTCTCTGGCCCGTCACGAGTATTTTCCAATTCTTCACTTCACTTGTTCCTGACGTCGTCACCTTGTAGAGTATGACGGCGTCACCTTCAGTGATCTTCAAGGTCTTTAGGGTTTTTGTTGTTTTCCGCACTTTTTCACTCTGAAAACGCTCGAAAATGCTTCTTTTGTGATTTTCCCTTCAAAAGTACCTAAAATGAGAAAAGAAACGACTTTGGGTGAAATCCAAACCAAAAACATACGAATTAGGACTCAAACCGACCCCTAAAAACGTAACATTTTTCGTCTCATCACATTACCATATCGTGTATTGGTATTGGGTTGTTGTGCACATTGTTGGATTGGACTGAATGATTGGATTTGGAAAAACAAAAACTTTTTATCCGTATATTTGTCATATAAAAATATTGGATACAAAATTTTTATATATTTTGGTTAAAGAGCGGTATTTTAGATTGATACATCATTCACGGCTAGAATTGTTTCGTTTAACAAAATGACTACAGGGTTTTTGTATGGTATTATTGATTTGTTTTGAAGTGACGTTTCATAAGTGTACTTATTTATCTTTGAGATAAGTCGATGGTCTCAAGATAACTTGTATGGGCATTTTACACTGTGATTAAGACTTGACAATCTAGTTATAACTGATGTAAGGAGTTACGTTGTAGTGCTCACAGTATAGCTATCACTTTAAGGAGTTACGTTGTATTACTCAGTGTCACACGAAGTTGTGGATATATCAAGAAGTTCTTAATCAAGGATAGAACAAGTATTAAGTTACAAAGTTGAGATGTTTACTTCGTTTTCAAGCCAGTCATATCGGGTTGTCTCCATATGTGGTCATTACTAGTAGCCGGTGAATTAAAAGGAGGTTCGTTTAAAGGTTGATTTGAGAGAAGTATTGAGAGTATATTCTTTCGACATATACTCACGAAATTATGCTTAAACGAGCTGTTATGGCTTACATATTGCATCAGGAGGGTAAAGTAAAGGTAATTTTACGGCATGTACACAAAATAGTATGATGATTTCGATAAATCGCAACCATAAGGAGGGAGAAGTACATAAGAAAGAAGTAGTGTTTCGTCTTCAATTTGATTGGCTGAAGGAACTGTGCTTAATCTGAAAACAGAAGAAGTACTAATAATGTGTACATCGGGGCTTATTACCAACTTCGATGCAATACTATGTGAGTTATGTTGTTATGATGCTCCCAGAACGCCAACCAATTTGCTACACTTTTGGAATCTACTTTATCCGCTGCGTGATGAAAGAGAGTTGTCAGTTCAGGAGGGAGCAGATATAAGAAAAGGCTCACTAGTTAGGAGGGAGTAATAACCTAACTAGATCATTACAGTTGAAGTTCAGAGCTACGTAAATCAGTGCTGTCAGTGCCAAAGATCAATTGCTGAGATCGTCGGAAGAGAGAACTTCAAGTCTGCCTCAATATCTAGACTACAGAGACTCTGTGCTTCAACTACGTCAACAATATTTATTATTGTTGTAATTTACTTTGTTTATGTATTTATAGGTCTCATTGTAACCATTCACGTGTGACGATATCTTGGAGGGAGATTGTTAGCATCGCTCTTTTATAAAGATAACGTCACATACGTGAATTGGACTAGATATGTAGTAAATTGTGTTCATAGGGACTACTTATGTACATTAGGCAAACATGTAGTGTGATGAGCCTATAAATACCCCTCATGACTCTCCATGAGAGGTGTGGTTAAGCATTAGGTTTGTGCATTCACTTGTTCTTTTTAATAAAAGTATCTTTTCTTATCCACCATTTCTATACTTTCTCTCACTAAAAGATGAATACTTTCATCTTCTTTGATCAACCAAGACCTCCCGAACCACATAAATCATCTATACTTTCGATCCTACAAACGATTATTTAAGAACAAAGAAAACGGGTAAATTTTCTAATGAATATCAAACTACAAATTAAACGAAACTTGTTGAGTCGTTTAATCGTCGGTTTAAAATAATGTTTAACAAAAATTAAACGTGTCGTCTTGGTCCAACGTCTTTCTTTGAGCAAAGGGTAAAACGTGTTACGGCGTTAACGAATACTCCGTATACATATACTTTATTAGGCTAGACACAGTGGGTAAAAAAATATTGGTCGAGAAGAACATGTGACCGATTTCCAAATCAGTCGACTCCTTTGCGGTGTGTCGAGCTAATATCGGTCGAGCAACCTCAAAAACAAGAATCGGTTATTTTTTTGACCGATATTACACAACACAATAATCCAAAAAAAGTTTTAAAAAGTTACCGTTTAATTAAAAAAAACTTTACCACTTTACATCCTATAAATTCCAACCTCAAACACACTTCTAAAAACATAATTTCAAACACAATTCAAACAACAATTCAACCACAAAAATATGGCTTGTCGTCTCCCCCATACCGTCTACCAAATGCAAAAGTATATTCAAACACAAAAATATGGCTTGTCATCTCCCCATACCGTCGACCAAATGCAAAAGTATATTGAACGTTTATGTTTTTATATTTTTAAATGTTATTTAAAATGTTTGAAAAAAAAAAAAAAAAAAAAAGTTTCCCACCCGGTGCACTACGTGCACTGGTCATTTTGTCACCGAAGAGAGAAAGCCTGACGTTGCAGCTGTGACCACAGGTCGCGTCTAGCCTTACTATTTTGCATCTTTGATGTGAAGTTTTTAGTCTCCCAAAATAACCCAAAAGATTAAATAAAGGTTGTAACCAATACCCCCTAGTGGGAATATGTCTTCTGCCCCCTCTTGTCCTCTTTTATTTTCAGTACAACACACTGTTTCTGACAGTTTTATGTTCCGTATTTTGACAAACTTTTGAGAGCATTTGACAT
>LBNU01002439.1:196775-225381 GCA_014162995.1 Artemisia annua
GGCTCAGAACCAACAGGTAATTGTCACACGAGCTGGCCACTTGTGAATGACCAACCGTAACAAAGATAACCTGGAAGTCTAAGACCAATTCAATGAAATCCTGAGGAATATAGTGTATCCCCGGGTCGTTTAATCCCAACGAGGTTGAAATTGTGTTTTGGAAAACGTTCTGGAATGAGTGATTTGAGGAAAGTAACCAGATAAAGATTAGGATTGATTGTTACACTACTGATTGCTTGGAATTTGAAAATGAAAGTGCACAAATATAGATATGATAAATTTATAACACAAAATGCAAATAAGCAAAGTACAGGGACTAAAATTGCCAATTTCCAAATTACAGGGACTGAAAATGACAAGTTCCAAACTTTGGGGTGAAAAATGAAAATTTTAAAACTTTTATTATTAAAGAAAATTAAAAACTAAAAAGAAAATATTTTAATTATATTATATTATTTTAATATTAATTATTTAATATAAACTATTTTAATTAACTTAAAAACTATTTATATTAACCCTAACAATATTTTAATTACAAATTTAACTTAAGAAATTACAAAATATTTTCTAAAAACCTAAAATGACTTAAAATACTTATAAAAATTAAAAATAAATATTTTTGTCTTTTTATGGATCTTTTATAATTTAAAAACCTAATTAATATTTAAAACCTAAATAAACTATTTAAAAGAGAAAATTTAGAAAATTAAAAGTGAAAATTACAAAATTAATTTTTACGGATTCTACTTAATGTGAAAAAGATAGAAAAATTATAAAAATGAAAATTATATTAATTATAAACAACTAATCTAATTTCTTTTTGGTTTTTCTAATTAAACTGTTTTAAATAAACTTAAATCTAATAATTACTAAATAAAAAGTAAAAATTCCAGAAAAATTACTAGAACTTCTAAATATTATGTAGAACCTAGGAAAATTATAAAAACTTGCTATTGTTTAACAAATTTATACAGAATTAATTACTTTAACAGTTTTAATTAATTACTAATTTAACTAATATTAAATCTAATAAATACTAAACAGTAAAAGAAAATTCTAAGAAAATTACTAAAAATACCTAAGGTGACAAACTAATTTTAAAAATTATAAAAACAGGTTATTATTAATCTATATTTAAAAAGAGAAAATGAAAATTAAGAAAAATTGAAAATATTAAATAGAAGTTATCACTTTTATTAAAAAGTGGTTATTTTTGGAATTTTCTTTTTGGAACTTGTTTATACCCTGAAAATGAACACTTTTTGTGAAAACACTTTTCAAGAAAAGAGTAGGTTATGCAATGCAAGAGTAAGTTTGTGGTTTCAAATCGTGGTGATATATGGACAGACTTGTGGTCAAGGGTCAGTCAACACAGGTGGTTTCTTGTAAGTGGTTTTCATATATCCCAAGGTATTTCTGGATCTACCGTTTTCATTTTTTGCATACACCACCGAGTTAGGTTGTGTGTCTGAAGTTGTTTTTCTTTTAAAGCTTCGGTGGGTTACACTTTAGGTGTCAAAGGTTGTGGTCATGGTCATTTGTAAGTCGTTATCATATTTTCTATTGGGTGAATGCCTTTGGTGTTGGTGTGTTTGGTTTTAAGGGTGATGCATCTACTTTTGTAGGTGCATCTGAAATGTGTAGTTATGGTTTTTTCTCACTTTTTTTCATTTTAATTTTTCTTCTTATTTGATCCTCACTCAATGCATATACATTGCCTTCCAAAAAAAAGTTTTGGAACGTGAGATATTTTAATTAGAAGTACGTTGTTTTTCTTTAACCCTTCACCTTTTCTATAAAATGTTGTTTTCTTTGAAAATAAAGATGTTGTTTACTTATTTAAAAAAAGAATAACTCAAGTTAATAAAACCTCTATTTTAAGAATTGCAATCAACTCATGTTCAATTTGAACATAAAAGGTAATGTTAAAATTTTTGTGAGTGAAAAAAAAAAGTAAACCCATTTATTGTAGGACTTCTATTTTATATTAACAATTAAATTTTTTCTCACAACAAACTCAACATGACATCTCATGTTCAGATTAACATGAGAGATCATAGTCTATATTTTAATTATTTACCACTTACATATGAAACCTATATGTTTAAAGAGACTTTATTTATCCATGCAACACTTAAGGCGTCTACTATGATGAACCTTTGTAAAGGGTTTATAATAGTGTCAAGTCATTCTACATCATTAATTTCTGAACCTTTTTCTTATTATAAACTTTTCTCTACTATGTATAAACTTTTTAAAGCTTTATAAAAATCTAATTAAACACCAATACATTAAATTTAGAAGAGGTTCAAAATGTTAGACTTTTCATTTCACATAAGCATGAAACACATTTTCGCTATGGTTAAGAAAATAGTAAACCTCTTCATATTTTCTTAGACCTTTCCATAAACCACTTTAGTGATGCTCTTATTACTCTATAATTACTTACATTCAAAGTGTATATCTATACAATCTATAAAAAGAAAATGGTCAAACTTGAAAAGCGAAAAAATTTAGTCATGGTCAAAACTTAAAAAATTCAGTCATCTATCTAAGGAAAATTATGAAATAATTTTAAATTAAAATGTATTTAAAATGTATTTAAGGTATATACTAATTAGTCTAAGCTTACACCACAATTTTCGGGAAAAATATACAAAACCAATTTTCAGGTCTAACCGGGTTTCGAAAATATAAAAATCGGTTTTATTTGACCCGTTTTTTTTCAGAATCGGTTCAACCGGTGGATCCGGCCGGGTCGAACCGGGTTTCAAAACATTATGTTTAATCCCCAAATCCTCAAACTTTTATTATTTTTCGTATATAATCCTAAACTTTTTTATCGCTACAATCCGTTATAAAATCTCGTTGTTATGCACGAGTAGTTTATAAATACATGTAAATGATATTTTTTTAGTAATATTAATAGTATTTAATGTGGTTATTAATATGTGTCGGTAAACAATCATTAGTTATCCACTTAAATCTTTTATATAATAAAAGAATTACATCATTTCGGAGTTTTTTTGACAGAACAATCTTAGTGGAAAAAAAATTGGACCAATAGGAATCCTCGATTTTGACACATAGGCGAAATCGAGCAATATGATTGGCCAATAAAAAGTCAAAATTGAATTGATTTGGTCAAACTTTAATAAATTTGGTGGAGAATTTGATTGAGGAAAAAAAACACATAAAAATATAGGTGTCAAATTTATGAAAATAAAAACTTAAAAAAAGAGGAGGTAATTAATAAAACATTAGTGGTTGAATTTTAATTTTAAATATATTATATAGAGTTAAGTGTAAAATTATAAATCTCCATGTTTTTTGATAACTTTAGATAATAAACAAATAACCCCTTACACTTTATAATATGAACTTTGTTTACAATTACATGAGTATTAATATTGGTTTGAGACTACCATCCATTAAACTTACAAAATTTTATAAATGTACGAATTAGTTTAATATACGTTAAATACTTTTATAATAAATATTAGTTTTAAACTTTCATCTATTAAAATATCTTTTTACTATTTACGTTAAATATAAATAAGAACTCATGTTATCCTATTTAAAAGTTTAATCTATAAAAAATTGGACCAATAGGAAAGCTCAATTTTGACACGTAGGCGAAATCGAGCAATATGATTGACCAATAAAAAGTCAAAATTGAATTTATTTTGGTCAAACTTTAATAAATTTGGTGGAGAATTTAATTGAGGAAAAAAAACACATAAAAATATAGGTGTCAAATTTATGAAAATAAAAACCTAAAAAAAGAGGAGGTAATTAATAAAACATTAGTGGTTGAATTTTAAATATATTATATGGAGTTAAGTGTAAAATTATAAATCTCCATGTTTTTTTTATAACTTTAGATAATAAACTAATATACTCCCTACACTTTATAATATAAACTTTGTTTACAATTACATGAATATTAGTATTGGTTTGAGACTTTAATCTATTAAACTTACAAAATTTTATAAATGTACAAATTAGTTTCACTATACGTTAAATTCTTTTAAAATAAATATTAGTTTTAAACTTTCATCTATTAAAATATCTTTTTACTATGTACGTTAAATATAAATAAGAACTCATGTTATCGTATTTAAAAGTTTAATATATACGTACATGTGTTTGAATATTAAATACAGTTAAATTATTATTAACGGTAATATAAATATCAAATGGTAAGTACGAGTTACTATGATATGAAAATAAGTATACGCGGTTGTACTTATAACGACTCATGTAGTTATTATTTAAAGTTTACATACGGATATGTGGAAAAACATTTTTAAAAAACTTTACAGAGTATATGTTAACTTCATCAACGCTCATTATGTGCTACTAAACTCGCACATTTTTTGTAAAACATGATATCAATATTAATATTAAACAACAACATCAACCTCAACATTAACATCCGTGTCAGCTAAACAAAGTTAAATCTTTCATCCAATAAAATTTTTACAAAATATTAAATGATATTAATACATAATGAAAAACTCATGCATGCTTATTAGTGTACTTATATCACAATTTTCACGGGTAAATTCTTATATGTTCATAGAATAAACAAAAATTTTAAAATAAATTTGATTTATTTGTAAACCCATGTGATTAAAGAACCTTTTTCTTACTTTCGCACATGTTGATGCTCTAACTTTTTAAAATATACATAAGATTTTCTGATTTTAAACGATAATACTATATAATTAAATTTTTCTGAAAAAACCCCGTGCGTGCACGGGAATTAAACCTAGTAATGAGAAGGATGAGAAATAACTATAACCACATATTTGAGATGCGTCGACTTGAATTAGATGCATCTCTATTCATTTAGATGCATCCCAATTAGTTTCAAAAGTAATTTTGAAGTGAAAAAGATGCAAAGTAGTACTTGCAAGAAATTTGACCCGCAGAGGACGAAAAATACATAGTATTTTCCTAACTTGCTAAAATGCATCTAATATATGTATATGCATCTAATTTTTAGGTAGAAAACATATTAGGGTGCATCTAAAAGATTAGGGATGCATCTAATTCACGTCGATGCATCTCTAATATGTGGTTATAGTTATTTCTCATTCTTCTTATTTTAAGAGTTCTTCTCATTTGATTCTAAGTCCTTAAACATAAACCAAAAGCTTGTGAAATGTTACGTCAGATTTCTCATATAAATCAAAACTTCATTTAAACTACACGTGTACCTAAAGTTGATGACACATTGATCTTAAACGATTTTAGACTTATTAACTATTTAACTTTATTGCATGTCAATACAAGATCATTGCTAAGATTCTAGCCCTAACCACCTTTCAAAATTGATGTATTCGGTTGTAGGTGAAGTTTAAATGACGTCCATCAATGATCGTCAAATCATTGATGGACAACCCATGGTTGATAGGTTATTTCATGGGCAAAAGTATCTAAAAGAAACCTCTTCTTGCTAAAGGTGGATTTTGAAAAGGCTTTTGAAACATTGAATTGGTCTTTCTTAGAATCAATTATGATTCAAATGAAGTTTATCTATAATTGGAGGATTTGGATCCAAGGTTATCTTAAGTTGGCTTTCGCCTCGGTTTTAAACTTTTAATTAAAGGTTGCCTCATTCCGGAATTTAAACTTGAAAGGGGACTTAGACAAGGTGATCATTTATCACTGCTTCAATTCATCTTGGCGGTAGAAGTTCTAAATGTAGCCCTTATGGATGCACCAGTCGAAGAAGAACCTTTTTTTTGGGATAGATATGAGTAAGGATGAAGTTCATGTCTCATACCTCCATTCTCCAGATGATACCATAATCATGGGGTAATGGTCTTCTACTAATGTTAAGAATCTCTCAAGAATTCACACCTGCTTCCACCTATCTTTAGGGTTAGAAATTAATTTCAATAAAAGCAAGTTTTATGGCATTTGTCACCTTTCATAATCTCAACTCCCTTGCTTCTACCATTAGTTATCAACCTTCACACTTCTCATGCACTTACCTTGGGCTCCCCATTAGTGCCAATATGGCAAGATGTGCCAATTGAAGTCCTCTTTTTGATCTTCACAAACACCATTCTAGTTGGAAATCTAATCCCTCTCGTATCGTGGTAGACTAACTCTTTGCATATCGTTCTTAGGTAGTTTAGGAATATATTTATATTCAGCCTTCAAGGATCCTAAGGAAATTATCAATAAACTTGAGATTATTGGAAGAAGAAAAATTTTGGGTTCATCATTAGAAAGTAACAAAATCTCGTGGATTGCCGATTAAGGTGAACATTAATTCATGGAGGTTTGCTTTAAAGCGTATTCCTAATCAGGTTAACCTCGACTCCAATGGTATTGACCTACACTCGGTCAGATATTCCATATGTGATGCGGATATAGAGACGAACACCTTATTATTCATTGCGAAATTGCTAAAGAAACATGGGATGTTATTCTTAATTGGTGGAACCTTCCTAATAAAACTTTTTCCAACCTTCAAGAGCTACTCTACCTCGCGAGCAACATCAATCTGCCACCACACCTTCACTCCTTCTTCCATGCTCTTATTCAAGTTTCTATTTGGGTCCTTTCGCGATTTTGAAACAATATGGCATTTGCTACCAAACACCCATCAAAGGCCACGTCTTATAATATATTCTTTTAATTGGATTTGTAATAGGTCGACAAAATATATTTTTTATGTTGATAGAGTGGTTTGATAATCATTGTAACGCTCTATCTCGCACCTATGCGTAATTTTCTTGTCTTCGCTCCTTTGCTAAGTCTCTTGATCTATCAACTGTTTAAAAAAATCTGATCTATATTAACAAATTTTTATCTACACAAACTTAGATACATGGGTAAATTTTACACATCTCTTAACAAAATCATTATCAATATTTTTCATGATTTTTTTTAGGAGCGAACTTAGTACTAATTTATATAAGGAAGAGGAGACCCAATAAGTTTTGGAAATGCTAATCCAAAAGCAACCAAAACAAAATGTAGTTTACCACTATATTGAATTGATTTCCATCATTCCATAATAAGATAGATAGTCATGAATGCAAACTTAAAAAAATAAAAATAAAAAACTTTTTGTGATTATGCTATGTAGATGACCGAAATAAATTGTTCTTTCCTTACGGGAGTCTTCAATTCCATTTAATTGAGTCATATCATCCCCTTCACATTTACTTAACTTTTAATCGTGCAACTCCAAACCACCAATTGATCACAATGGATCAAACTCAAGAACAAATGAAATTCTTGGGAACATTAGGCATTTTCGCTCAATCCTTCAAAACAATATTCAACTCTAAGAAACTCTTCGCCGGATTTACATTCACTCTAGCGTTCCCCCTTGCGCTCATTTTCATACTTCACATGGATATATCTAGTCGATTCTTTTATGGAATTGAAGAAAACCCTTACCTACTAATCATCGGCGCATTTCAGTCTTATAGATCTTATTACCAAGTAGACGTCACACACACCGTTTGGCTCAACTACGTCCTCTTCAAAATGATCATAATCACCAACATCATCATATTTTCTACCCTTTCAACGTCCGTCATAGTTTACACAATTGCTTCTCTCTACACTGGTAGAGACATAACTTTCACAAAAGCATTTAAAATTGGGAATAGTGCATGGAGACGACTCATATTTACTTTACTCTCTATGTTTCTAACATTATTCGCGTACAACTTATTATTTTCTGTCGTGGTATTCATACTCAACGCCATTTCAGAGGAAGACGCGCATATGTCCATTATCTTGATAATTATTTCCGTCCCTTATGGCTATTGGTCTTTGTACTTGCTTACTATTTGGGAGATTGCTAGCGTTGTGTCGGTCCTAGAAGATTCTTGTGGGCTAAAAGCTGCAATCAAATCAATGGATTTAATGAACGGGAAAAAGAAAGTTGCATTAAGGGTTTCGTGTATGTTGTATTTGTTTATGGGAGTCGTGGTATTTGTGTATATGACGTTCTATACGTACAATAATGGTGCATTAGGAAAGGTGTGGCTTGGGATCATCGCGATCATATGTGGAGTTATGCTTGTCATCGGGTTCTTGGTAATTATTGTTGTCCAAACAATGCTTTATCTAGTTTGCAAATCGCATCATCAAGAAACTATCGATTTGGGAAGCTCATCAACGTATTTGGGTGCTTATTTGAGTGATGCACATCCGGTTTATAGAGCTCGTGAAGTTATTCAGCTTGGAAGGCCTCAGAATCAAGCCATGGCTCAAGTTTGATTGGTATGCTAATGAGACCAAAGCCGAGGCTTAGTTTTTATATTTAATACTTAATACAGATTCTGAAAGTTTATCATCGGTTATAGAAGCTATGGGTGTCTCATAACTAATTTATGCAAATTTTCTTATGTTTAATAAAGTGCTACAAGTTTTAAGGTCAACTTTTTATGTTTTATTCGGTGGGCATGTTTGAAAATTGTTGTTTTATGATATCATAATGTGACGTGGAAAATTGGTTAAAATAACTTGTGGGCCCGGTCAAACTAGTCAAATTGTGATATGATGTGATTTATATGCATATAGCACACATTATAGTTATTCGTTTAGGTTGTAACTTGTACGATAATAATTTCTAAAATCCAATGCTTCATGTTTCTTGTGAGTAATCGCTTATTTTGGATTTATCATCAAGTTGTTGTCTAGTAATTCATATATTTGAGTGAGGAATATAATAGTTATTTAATGTATTCATTAAAGGTAATTAATGCCATGTTTTTGGGAATTAATTCATGCTTTTCTCAACCAAAAGTATTAAATTTATGGTTGCTTGCATCTATGTTTGGTGAATATCGACTTTTAGATATAGGAGAAAATTTGCGGGTAAAAACATGTCCTCTCTAACGTGTCAAATTAAACAATAAACATTGTTACACGAACAAAGTTATGTTAGTAACACTACCAGCCTGTATCAGGCCCATATGCAAAACAGCTAAATGTTATACGGCCCATGGGCTACCTAGTATCGCCAATTCGCCATTCGTTTTTCAAATCTTAGCTACCAAGTTTATAACATGGTTAGTAACTGATTATTTTTTCTAAAACATTTATCATCACAAATCTGCATACACCTACTATGTTATACATGTCTTAAACAATACCTAAATTCGTAACTGTATTAGCTATGAACTTTTAGATATGAGACACTCACTTTTGGCTAAAACAAAAGTATTATAATAATAATTCAATGAACCAATTATTAAAATGTTTGAATACTCATTTAACATTTAAAATTCTTAAGGTGCAGTTTGATTAGGAGGTGTCGCACTGTACGATTGGATTTGAGGTAATAAAAAGCTGTTCGGTACGCCTAACTGAAATCAGGGAATGAACAATACCAACCAAAATGAATTGGTTGGTTTCGACAAAAGGATCTGACACTTCTGTGTAATTCTTATTTTGGCACCACTCATTTAGTCACTCCACACTGCACTTTATTTTTTACCACACATTTTATTTGGGTTAGTATAAATTAAAGTAAAAACTTAAAATTAGTTTTTAAAAAGTTATTATAAAATATACTTAAATAAATATAATTTCTTTATCTTAAACCCACCTCAAATCCGAATCCAACCCCATTTATAAACCAAACGGGCCCTAAATAATTGTCTACACGGTGGTCACACTAGGGATGGATCCACTTGGAAGCCATGTATGGCATGGGCCAAACCCGATTTTCAAGAAATGTAATATGTTTTCAAAAAGTGTCATTTTTAGCACGTGCAACCATCGATAATATTTGTTTGCTACTTTATATCTTTAAAGTGCAATTTAAGTTTAGCCTAAAAAGTTTTTATGGTGCAAATATTAATATGTATGATGAATTTTTTTTTTTAAATGTTTGTGCAAAACTTGAAAAAATTTGTGCAACACTTACGTGAAATTTCTAAATCCGTCTCTGGCGGTCACATTATTTGGGTAAGTACGTAGTATAGTAGTGTTCTTTAAAACATACTCCGTAATATGCTTACAAAATTTCCCTTAAAGAAATTAAAAAAGGCAGAAAAATCCACTTGGTAAACAACTTGATCTCTAGCCAAATATCTCTACTTCTGAGAAAATGCCCCTTTCAATACATGTCACCACCACAACAAACAAGTAAATATCACGAGTTGATGATTTTATATAATGTTGAGATGTTATAAGACATGTTATAAGACATGATTTTATATAATGTAAATATCCGAGAAATTGTGTTTTGAAATGACAATTTGATATAACTTGTTCCCATTAAACATGTTATAAGACACTTTGATTTGATTTTACTGAGACAAAGTTGTTCCATAACTTTATAGACTTTATTGGGATAAAACGTGTAAGGGGAAATCGAGTCTTTTAATGTCTTTTAATTTGACTCGGAAGTATAGTACCTAGCACAACCAAGGTATCCCTAAAGTATCTTCGTAACTCTTTACTAATCACTTACAAAATACTTACTTTATTGTATGTAAATGAGATAGGTGAAGGTTATAGGAAAGTTCTTTGAAAGGCTTAAGATGTTATGTACGTAGTAATATGCACCTAATTGTCCACTTTTGGTAAAAACTAATTTATGCTCCATTTAATGGTAACGAGAATGGCAGCGGTCCGCCGCGTTGCGGGCGGGCATTTTTTTTTGGCGGAGGCGATTTTCCGTAAATAAAGTAGAATATTTAGACGTTGTAATATATTTGGTGAAGAGTTTGGTGAGAATTGGTGGTGAGTATACGTAAATTATAGGCGTGTTCAGATCTTTACCGAATAGAAAATAAACTTGTAGAACCGAATAAAATGGATGATCAACCCATCCTAGAAATTAAGTTGTTTTGTCATAACCAATAATGTGAAACCAAAGACATGATTTGATAAACAATACAGAACACTGAATAGCATATGTGCAAGGTACATTTCATAGTAAATACTTGTGACCTTTCAGAAGATTCATACTTTACAATTTCATATAATGTTTCGTTGATCTGTGGCAACTCTCAATGTTGTTCGTTTCAATCCAATGAATCTACGACTCATCCTCAGGATCTACTTTACAAACGGTGTCCATCTCTTCAGGCATTGTATAGTGTCCAAGCCTGCATTTTGGTAAATGAGAATAGTCATACATCAAAAAAAATAAAATACAACAAAACGACCCTTTTTGAAAACAGATTATGCTGTGACGCTCAAACGTACACCTGCATTAAACACGTTGAAGAATGGTAATGAATAATGATGTATACAGGTTCTTTTGAAGCGACAACATCTAAAGGCTAAAAACTTATAAATAGTTACGTGAAATTCAGATTTCAAAACTTTGTGCTTCAGGGTTCAACAACAGTTGGTTAATCAATTTTTGGTTTTTTTTTGTGTCGGAATGTTTAAGGTGTTGTAATTTTTGTTTGGTTTAACAAAGGTGATGAGAAATAACTATTTGAACCTGACTCGTTAACCTATTTTAACCCGTTACGCAAACCCTCATATAAATAGTTACGCAAATCCTCATACAAAAAAGCTTATGATAAGATGATACCTTGTCTGTCAATGCCGATGGTGCGCACACAACCGCCTGATGTCAATAACCCATCAGACTCACAGCTAAAACCTGGAAAAAATGAGGCTCAGATATGCACGTATAGGATCGACACTAAACACAGACTATTTCAAGTGCTATGTTGTTCACCTTAAAATATAACTTCTGGATGGCGAAATTACCTTTGAGCGTACAAAGTTGATCCTTTGCTTCTATCAGTGAGCTCTTGTTGTTGTTGTCGGTATTTCTGCAAATGGTACTGTTTTTTGTTCTTTGTAAGCTCTCAAGAAAAACTCCATCGAGGATAAGGGTGGCACCTTGTTCACTGCAAGGTACTTCAAATAAGCGATAAAGGATTCATTTGCGTAACCAAAACATTAGTGACAGGGGTTAATACCGCTAGACAAATTGATTTTTGCTGCTATTGGCTCGACCGACCACAACTTCCTGCGTTGGCATGATACCTCCAATTGAAATAAAAGGAAAAAAGTTTCGAAAACGATTTGGACAGTCCTTGTTAGAAAAGGCAAATAGCAAAACAATGTGATTTGCACAAATCCGATTTCTTTTATATAAACTTGAAACTAAAACATATAAGTTAGGATAAAACACATACGTGTTGTTTTTTTTCAACCTGGCATTGCTCCATCCATGCTGCGCCTTGTCACAGAGATGCGTCTACTACTCCAAGAGTTCTAACAACGCATTATCCTGTATGCATAAGTGATAATTAATAACCAATATTATGGAAGATTATTTCGCTAAAAAAGTCAAAGAAAAGTAAAAGTTATGAGATCACATACCTTCTGAGTTTATCTAAAAGAAAAAGAAAATTATAATTTAACCTCATCCTCGTTATCATCATCCGGTTCATCACAGCTTCGTTGTCACATATCTTCATATTCTGTCGATCTTTTTTTCTTTATTATTTTTTATTTTTTTCTAACGGCTGATTTTAGATTAAGATGAAATTTTCGGGGAATGAAAACTCCATATCAAATATACCAAGCAGCGAAGAAGCAGAAACCCATATAAATTCCATCAAAGTTTACATAAATATAGTCTTTATTTAGAGCTTATATAACTCTATGATATTAGATAATGGCAGTAAGAAGCTTACATCATTCTAGCATACGTAGGTCCAATGGTATCAGCTCCAGTCACACAATAATTTGTCCTTTAAGTAAGTTTCCCACAAACCTACATCACAATAAAGCCATAATGTAAGTAGTTTTCTAGATATGCTTACATAGTTGTTTAAGGTAAAAATAAGTAGTTACTTAGTATGAATTAGCAGCTAACAAACTGCTTATTCAACTTTAAATAAGCACTATCAAACAACCAAAGCCATATATCACGGGTTTACAAACGACCGGAATAGCGGCCTTATTGCATATCCCGTCAGCAATATGTGAATCTGGTTTTGAACCACGACCCGATAGCGTACCTCATTCGCTCCACCGTGGAGTGAACGGTAATGCCGCCATCAAGAGCTGTGTATACATCAAGGCCACTGCAATGCACAAATTTCTTATAAATGCTCGTTTCACTTTAATGTGTAAGTGCTATGATATAAAATGAACAGCCAATTATCAATATACCTACTGAGCTCGCTTGTAATTAGCGTCATAAGAACCGGCTGAAAGGCCATATCTCCCCAAGAAATACCTCCTTTTTACCTGTAAAATCCGTAGGGATTATTTACTGGCCTAAAAGGCCATAAGCTTGTTTATACTTCAGTGAGCAAACTGAAAATTTTTATTGCACTTACCATTTTAATTCTATTATAAAAACTTAAAAAGAATACTAAATAAGGTTTTTCTATGAGAATTTACCTGCATCGTGTGAAGTTCATTAGAGTTGACAATACTCAAAACATCTTTCCAGAAGTAGACGTCCATGTCATATTTTTCCGAAAGCATAAGACTAACCATGGATGTAATGGCGCATACCAATAGAAAGACCAACGGCGAGCATATGTTGAAATGCAATCAAGCTTCGTTGGTTGAATGGATGTCAGATAGGTGATGGGTGACTGGATAGTCACGCGGCTGACATGTCATTCAATCAACAAAGATGGATTGCCACAACAAAAAAGAAAAAAGAAAAAGGGGATCCTAAAGAAAGTGATCCCATAAGGCAAAAGGTAACATGTTAGGCGAGTTAGTGGAGATTGTCGTTCGGTATCTGAGGTCACTGGTGAAGCCATCATTCAACAGGTCTGCGTGTGTATAAGACACTGTAACTATACGCAATGAGTCTGTCGCCTTTATATTTTGAATGTGAAAGATACCGACTCACATTAACGGCAGCAACCTAAAACGCACATGTGAGAATGAATAAGGCAGTTCATAAGTAAGTATACACAAACATGGTTTAAGAATTACCTAGAAGCCAAGCGACAGAACGGAAGCGCAGAGGGCCACCATATCCCTGCAATGTGAATCATAGCAATACTAACTAAGAACAGCTCGTCTGTACATGATAAGTTCAAAGCTGGGTGTTGATATTTTTCAAAGTAAAAACGTTTAAATCATCGTAAATCTAAAAGTGACGAAACCTAGTGCAGGGTGAAGGTGCAATGGTGCATACCGCATCTGCTGCATCTTTGGATTCGCTAAACCGCCTACACCATTGCTCGTTCATTTTTGCTCTTGGAGCAAGACCATGTACACCAAATTTTGTAGACCAACCTGTGGTCGTATTGGCAAGATGCCTGTAATCAATTAATTTTGGAAACAAAAGCAATAGTTAGTTATAAAATAGAAGCTGTAAAAGTATATTTTGAAAAAATAAAGTCTATTAGGAAAAAGAAAATGTTATTAACCTTGTCGTTCTACATTGATGAATCCCACATGGTCACTCTTCATATCATGGGTCAACAAACGATCATAAGAAAGTTACCATTACGGTCGACAAAAGAGGAGCCCGTAACCTTCACATAATGATACTAAGTCTTTTTCTCGCCGATTTGCATATCTGCGAATTCTAAATTTTTCTTGCTGCCACATACAAATCTGCACAAAACATCAATAAAAAGTTTGCGTAAAACTTATGAATGAAAATAAAGACCAATTCATTGACTCTGTACGTAATAAGATTCCAGGGGAAAATTGCATCGAACAGTTTTACTACATTGGTGATAAAGAAACATAATCTGGTCTCTGGCCCATACCTTTTTATCTGGACTTTAGAAGTTCCTGGTTGCACTCTAGTCTGCAAAACAAAAGAATCCAAATACATTGGCAATGCAAACGAATAAGAACTTAGAACTATATTACACCTTAGGCGTTTAAAATATCTATCAAGTGTTTCATACATACCTGCTCACACACCACTTCTAGTTCACAGGGACGACAGGTTGGCCGTAAAGGGTATTGTGTCAACGGGAAAGATGCAAAACAGGCTGCTGTTAAGCGCATAACATGTCGGTCCAATATTCCTACGCGAACTACTACAATCCTTTTTCCGGTCCTTCATTAAAACCTACTACAACAACAAATCATCCAAACTTCAAGTTATAACCTATCTTTATAACGTGAAACACCAATTTCTCAGTATAAGTTAAATCCAAACATAGGAAAAACCAGAACCCGGCAATTAAATGGCTTTAAAGACAACCTTTTCCAACTAATCAAAACATAAAAAGGGGCCCTAATTTTTTGTTACACAGTTTCGCTAAATATTTTTGTTACACAATGTGACTAAGCAATCACATAAATAAATTTTAATTCCAGCTAATCAAAACATAAACACCAACCCCCTATTTTATTTATACGAACCTGAAACACCTTTAACCAAAAGGGTAATGAAATTAGGGTTTACATACCTTTTTATTGTTGATAAACAACTCTTCAAACATCAGTGAAAACCCAAGATGAAACAACATATTTTGATGTTCCTGTGGATAACGACAGGAAAAAAAAGAAGAAAAAAAGCCAAAGACTCCTTCCTCTTTTAAGTTTATACCTGCAATCTGAGGTGCTGAGTCGCTGTTTTTTGTTCTACATGAAGACCCGATCAAGATTTTGTTGTGACAGTGATCTATGTGGATGGATGACGGAGGGTTTGATACAGAGTTGAGGAATGTTCTAGGTTTATGCGTGTGTTCTGTACTTCTGTGTATAAGAAAATGGTAACTGGGTCTTTGGGAGGCAGATATTAGGGCTAAGGAACCGGGCCTGAGTAGCCCAACAATTTTGGCGGGAAACCTGGTATCAAAACGGCTGCGTTTTTGACGGGAATTATATAAACTTATAATATAGTATATGTACCTACCATATGATTTACTCCTATCTTTCATTAGTTTCCTTGCATTTTCTCCCAAATTTCCCATGTAAATTTCATCATGTACTTCCTTATTCCTTAAGACTTAAAAGTGCATGATTTCCTAGTTTTATAGTAAAGAAAGATAGTGTAGCCAACATGTACAATATTAGTGTTGGTATTGTACATAGAGAATACCTATATTCTATAGATATGTAGTGAAATCTAATATTAATCTCTTTAGCCGAACTCAGACTAGACCCACATACCATTCACCTCACTCTCTTCCGCCCAACATCCCATAATGGGCTCTATTATCATTGGCCTTGTCGCGGACCCCAGATTATCTCTTTTGATTCCACTGGGCTCTTCTCGGTTAAGAGTGCTAGACACCTTATCGTTAATCATAACCCCTCTCATGCACGATCAGTTTCATATGTGATAGAACAAGCTTGTGCCGATTAAGGCGAACATTAATCATGGAGGTTTGCTTTAAAGCGTATTCCTAATCGTTATAACCACGACTCCAAAGGTATCAACCTACATTCGGTCAGATATTCCATATGTGATGCGGATATAAAGACGAACACCTTATTATTCATTGCTAAAGAAACATGGGATGTTATTCTTAATTGGTGGAACCTTCTAATGCAACTTTCTCCAACCTTCATGAGCTCGTCTACCTTGCAGGCAACATCAATCTGCCACCACACCTTCATCCCTTCGTCCATGCTCTAATTCAAGGGTCCTTTAGCGATTTTTAAACGATATGACATTTGCTACCAACACACCCATCAANGTGACTAATCAATCACATAAATAAATTTTAATTCCAGCTAATCAAAACATAAACACCAACCCCCTATTTTATTTATACGAACCTGAAACACCTTTAACCAAAAGGGTAATGAAATTAGGGTTTACATACCTTTTTGTTGTTGATAAACAACTCTTCAAACATCAGCGAAAACCCAAGATGAAACAACATATTTTGATGTTCCTGTGGATAACGACAGGAAAAAAAAAAGAAAAAAAGCCAAAGACTCCTTCCTCTTTTAAGTTTATACCTGCAATCTGAGGTGCTGAGTCGCTGTTTTTTGTTCTACATGAAGACCCGATCAAGATTTTGTTGTGACAGTGATCTATGTGGATGGATGATGGAGGGTTTGATACAGAGTTGAGGAATGTTCTAGGTTTATGCGTGTGTTCTGTACTTCTGTGTATAAGAAAATGGTAACTGGGTCTTTGGGAGGCAGATATTAGGGCTAAGGAACCGGGCCTGAGTAGCCCAACAATTTTGGCGGGAAACCTGGTATCAAAACGGCTGCGTTTTTGACGGGAATTATATAAACTTATAATATAGTATATGTACCTACCATATGATTTACTCCTATCTTTCATTAGTTTCCTTGCATTTTCTCCCAAATTTCCCATGTAAATTTCATCATGTACTTCCTTATTCCTTAAGACTTAAAAGTGCATGATTTCCTAGTTTTATAGTAAAGAAAGATAGTGTAGCCAACATGTACAATATTAGTGTTGGTATTGTACATAGAGAATACCTATATTCTATAGATATGTAGTGAAATCTAATATTAATCTCTTTAGCCGAACTCAGACTAGACCCACATACCATTCACCTCACTCTCTTCCGCCCAACATCCCATAATGGGCTCTATTATCATTGGCCTTGTCGCGGACCCCAGATTATCTCTTTTGATTCCACTGGGCTCTTCTCGGTTAAGAGTGCTAGACACCTTATCGTTAATCATAACCCCTCTCATGCACGATCAGTTTCATATGTGATAGAACAAGCTTGTGCCGATTAAGGCGAACATTAATCATGGAGGTTTGCTTTAAAGCGTATTCCTAATCGTTATAACCACGACTCCAAAGGTATCAACCTACATTCGGTCAGATATTCCATATGTGATGCGGATATAAAGACGAACACCTTATTATTCATTGCTAAAGAAACATGGGATGTTATTCTTAATTGGTGGAACCTTCTAATGCAACTTTCTCCAACCTTCATGAGCTCGTCTACCTTGCAGGCAACATCAATCTGCCACCACACCTTCATCCCTTCGTCCATGCTCTAATTCAAGGGTCCTTTAGCGATTTTTAAACGATATGACATTTGCTACCAACACACCCATCAAAGGCCCTCTTTTTATAAGACATTAAGCTATATTCTTTTAATTGTATTTCTAATAGGTTTAGAAAAGCTCTTTTGATGTGGATATAGTGGTTTGGTAATCTTTGTAATGCTCTATCTCGCACCCATATATTCTATTAAAAAAAAAGGGATTTTTGCAAACAACAACCGCATTTAATCATCTCTAAACATTCTATATTTAAAATCACATACAATGTTTAAAATGATTAAAAGTATATAATTATGAAATACATGAGTTCACTAAATGTGTTTTTATATATAGAATTTTTAAACAATATCTAGTGGGTTGTTGTTAGCAAATCCTTAAACAAAATATGTTCTATGTTAACATACTTTTATGATCTACACAAACTCATATAAATAGTCAAACTTTAGACATCTCTTAACAAAAATCAAGATGCCACTGTTCGGACAGAAGATGCCTCGGTTGATGAGGCACAACAGGTTGCTCCTAGCTCTCAACCTGCCCACGAGGAAGCCGAAGTTGAAGCTCGTGAAACGGGCCGTGGACGAGGAGACAATGTTGATTGTTTCAAGCACTTGAAATGGTCTCAGTGGCTTGGAGCGGCTGTGCTTGGAGCCGTTCAAGGCCTGTTAGCACCAGCGCCGATGATCCTAGACAACAGTTTTCCCGCGGCATTTGGCAATCTCTTCGGGAAGGAAAACTGGGGCTTCTATACTGGCTTGGTAACTGCAGTTGCGGCCATGGCAGGGTCAGAGTTTTTGTCTATAAAGTCACAATTAGAGTTGCTGCGACGAAGCGGTTTAAACAAAAGAGGCGCTCCAAACCCGTACATATGTTAGTTCTGTTTTAAGCATAAAAGAGATCAAATAAGAAAATGATTGCTTCCAGTACACCGTCCCATAGCAAAAAACATAAGTTAAGATTTTCTTATACGGGTTTACATACTTTTTTGCTGTATTTAAACAATCGAATGAAATCGTAGTTTCATTGTACCAACAAAAAAATGATCGAAAAGAAAAGAAAAACACATACACAGACATAAACAAACTTAACTTGGCTGCTTCCAACCCTAAAAATACAACAACAAAATGGCATCAACCCCTACTCCACCACCACCATCATTATCTCAACATATAATAAAAAAAAAAGAGAGATTGAAACCATTTTTTGCGCATCGTTACCTCGTTTCGGTTATGCCTCTTTAACATCATAGTGCAAGTTTGGGAATTCATCATTTGATTTGGTGTAGACATGTTAAATTACACGAATTTGCATTACCTTTTCTACATTATGTAATATTGGTTTCAAATCATTATACTTTTTTTAGATCATGAATTTGGAAACGTATCAAAATATGCCTTCACATCCTTCGTTTTCTTTCCCAAAAACTTTTCCATTATGCCACAACAAATATGGTCTATTAGTCATATATTGAATTTTTATCAAATATATTAACTCTTCGTAATAATTTTATATAGATGATCATACATAGTTAAGCACCTATATGTCATGTTAGAGAGAGAAAGACGTATGTTAGTTCTTCTGTGTATCCATGATATGTACGTAAAATAAAGAAGCTACAACGAGCCGATGGACTACTTGATCTTTGGTACGAATACATACCACATCGGACTTAAGGAGATATTGAAGGGACTACTACTTTGCTTGAATTACATTATGTTGTTGTGTCCTAATTTTGTTAACATCACAAGATACACATTTGGAAATCCGAAATTTGGAAATCTAAAATTTTCAACGATGGTTTTATGTTAGACATAATAGATCTAAGTTTTTTTAATTCGGATATCCGAAATTTCATATATTCGATTTTATATATCCGAATATCCTGATATCTATAATTTTTGGAAAACTTTTATATGAGTTCCAAAACTGTACTTTTATAAAACTCAATTTTTTAATAAATTATGATCAAGTTTTCGGATATCCGAATACGGATATTTTTTGAACTCGCATAACCTAAATCAAGAAATCCTAGAAAATTTTGGCTTTGTTGCTCTCCCCTAGTTATATACTCGGAAGCATCAAAATAGATAAACAACTAACCTTATTTTGAGTTTACTATACTTTTTATGCACTAAATATGTTAGAAAAAATTAGGTTCGGTAATGCATTCGTAAGTTTTTGTGATGGTTTATCTGTATAAATTAAATTTGGAAACCATTCTATTTACACTTTTATTTTTCCGGGTTATATAATGAACTTCGGTCCCCCTTAACTACAAATCCTGACTCCGCCTCTGAACAAAATACTTATCACTATTTTTCATGATATCTTTTTTAGAAGCAATCTTATTACTAATTTATATAAGGAAGAGACCCGACACTCTTTGAAAATGTTTTAAATCCAATGGGAACCAAACCAAAATGCAGTATATTGAATTGATCCCCATCATTCCATAATAAGATAGACAGTCATGTGAATGCAAGCTAACCAAAATTAAGAAAGGACATTCACCATTTTGTGATTATGCCGTGTGGATGACCGAAATAAATTGTTCTTTTCTGGGAGTCTTCGGTTCTATTTAATTGAGTCATATCATCCCCTTGACATTACTTAACTTTCAATCGTGTTACTCCAGACCACCAATTGATCACAATGGATCAAACTCAAGAACAAATGCAATTCCTCGGAACATTAGGCATTTTCGCTCAATCTTTCAAAACAGTATTCAACTTTAAGAAATTCTTCGCCGGATTTACATTCACTCTAGCGTCCCCCCTTGTGTTCATTTTCATATTTCACATGGATTTCACTCATCGATATTTTTATGGAATCGAACAAAACCCTTACCTACTAATCATTGGCGCGTTTGAGTCTTATAGATCTTATTACCAAGTGGACGTCACCCACACCCTTTGGCTCTGCTACGTCCTCTTCAAAATGCTCATGATCGCCGGCATTATCGTATGCTCTATCCCTGCAACGCGTGTCATAGTTTACACGATTGCTTATATCTACACTGGTCGAGACATAACTTTCAAAAAAGCAATGGAAGCCGTGCAAAATGATGCAAACGACTCTCAATTACTTTACTCTCTATGTTTCTAACATTATTCGCGTACAACTTATTATTTTCTGTTGTGGTATTCATATGCAACGCCATTTATGATGACGCGCATATGTCCATTAATATTATCTTGATAATTATTTCCGTCCCTTATGTCTATTGGTCTTTGTACTTGCTAACTATTTGGGAGATTGCTAGCGTTGTGACGGTCCTAAAAGATTCTTATGGGCTAAAAGCCGCGATCAAAGCAATTGATCTAATGAGCGGGTAAAAGCACGTTGCATTAGGGGTTTCATTTATTTGGTATATGTTTATGGGAGTCGTGGTGTTTGTCTACATGGAATTCTATTTGTATGATGATGGCGCACTAGGAATGGTGTGGCTTGGGATCATCCCGGCGATATGTTGGGCTATGTTTGTCATCGGGTTCTTGGTCATTCTTTTTGCCCAAACACTGCTTTACCTAGTTTGCAAATCGCATCATCAAGAAACTATCGATTTGGGAAGCTTATCGACGTATTCGGGTGCTTATTTGAGTGATCCACAGCCGGTTTTTAGAGCTCGTGAAGTTATTCAGCTTGGAAGGCCTCAGAATCAAGCCATGGCTCAAGTTTGATTAATTGGTATGCTAATGAGACCAAAGCCGAGGTTTAGTTTTTATATTTAATACATAATTGATATGTTTAAAAGTTATCATTGGTTATAGAAGCTATTGGTGTCTCATAACTAATTTATGCGAAGTGTTTTATGTTTAAGATTGATGTTCTAAATATCGTTGTGTTGGATGAGATATAATCTAGTGCTACAAGTTCTATGGTCAACTTTTTATGTTTTATTCGGTGAGCATGTTTGAAAATTGTTGTTTTATGATATCAGAATGTGACGTGGAAAATTGGTAAAAATAACTTGTGGGCCCGGTCAAACTAGTGGAGTTGTAATGTTATAATGTTGTATGTATATAGCACACATTTTAGTTATTCGTTTAGGTTCTAACTTGTACGATAATAATTTCTAAAATCCAATGCTTCATATTTCTTGTGAGTAATCGCTTATTTTGCATTTATCATCAAGCTGTTGTCTAGTATTAATGTATTCATTAAAGGTAATTAATGCCATGTTTTTGGGAATTAATTCGTGCTTTACTCAACCAAAAGTATCAAATTTAGGGTTGCTTGCGGTGTTTTAAAGGCGCGCTTTGGCGCCGCAAAAGCGCGATGCGTGATTTACTAGTAATTGGAATTTGGGCATCGTATTTGAGGTTTATTTGTATTTGGCATTTAGGGGTTTACTAATATTTGAAGAAGATTACAAATGTAAAGAGAGTTTCTTGACTTTATTGCTTATGTATAACACTTTTTTTAAACTCGAATTATATAAAATATGAAATACTAATGAAATATAATATAAATCTGTAAATCTATAAATACGTTTTGCCGCCTTAATTCACGTCTTAAAAACGCCATGCCGCCACGTCTCACGCTAAGGCTTGAGGCTTGACCATGCCACCACGTCACGTCTCACGCTATTTATAACCTTGGTTGCTTGCATATATGTTTGGTGAATATCCAATTTTAGACTTAGATAATGTCATAGCTATGGAGTCATTACAGTCTTTGTTGCCCGAGCATGTTTAACGACTTGTTCCTTCTACGTGGATACATACGCAAGAGATGATGCATGGTTACTAATGTCGGTTTATATTCCTAGTTCTCGCATCGGTCGGTGCATTCTGAGGCTTTTTTGGCTATTGGTTGCTTGCTTGGCCGAGAAAATTTGCAGGTAAAAACATGTTCTCTAGCGAGTCACATTAAACATATAAATGTAATCTGGTATGAAATTGGTAGCCGCATCACAAAAATTGTCAAGATAGGTTGAAACTCATGGGTCACATTGATTGAATAACACTATTCGCTACTTTTACGAATTTATATTCTATTTCAATTAGGAACCGGTAGTCACATTTTAGTGAACAAAGGTGACATGTTACAAGAACAAAGTTATGTTTGTAAAACTACCAGCCTGTAACAGGCCCATATTAAAAACATAGTGTCATATGGCCCATGGGCCACTAAGCGTCGCCATTTGTTTTTCAAATCTTAGCTACCAGGGTTATAACATGATTAGTAACTGATTATTTTTTTTCTAAAACATTTGTGATTCACAAATTTGCATACACCTACTATGTTATACATGTCTTAAATGATATCTAAATCCATAAGTCTTATTAGCTACGCCTTTTAGCTATTTAACACTCACATGTGGCTAAACCAAAAGTATTATGGTAATAAGTCAATGCATCAATTATAAAAATATTTGAATACTCATCTAACATTTAAAATGTTTGAATAGTTCTCCACATGATCAGTGGCGAAGCTTGAAAATTTTCAATGGGGGGTCGGGATCTAAATTTTTTTTTCTAACGCTATTTTTCGGGTAATATGTTCGGGTCTGTGATTCGATTCGGGTCGGGTCAAAAATTAAATACTATTATTATATAAAAAAAAGTTTCAATCACTAAAAAATTAAACATTAAAAAGGAGACAAACGGTTGGTGTCTGGTTCGATTCATTAAAGAAATTAGAGTTCAGCCTTTCGACCTTTAAGACCCTTGAATTCTTCAATTATGGACTCCGAATCAAACTTGTCAGCAATTTCTTTTTCTATGTAAATCACCATACTGTTTGCTAGATTATGTAATGTATTTTATTGGGTTATATAAAAATTATGTAATGTATTTTAGTTTGGGTTATTGGGTAGATGGGTTTATGTAAAATGTAATGGATCAATTTTATTGCTTAATATATAAAAAAAAAATTCACAATTAAAATGGGGGGTCGAAACCGAATATACCGGAAATTTTCTACACGAAAACTATATATCCCCTACATCGCAAAAAAAATTTCGGGGGTTCGGCCGCCCCCCCCCCCCTTGCCCCTTAATAGCTGCGCCACTGCACATGATATAGAAAGTATAGTGACTTAAGAGTTAAGACTAGTGGTAATTAGCGTTTTAAGACACATGCTTAGCCCAGAAGATGTGTCTTCTCTTATTACACACACCTCATATGACGTGTCTTGGGTGAACAAAAGAGAAGTCGGTTTCAGAGACGACTGACTTCTTAACTTGGTGTGTGTGATATTGATTTTTATGGGTTGTGTGTTAAGTGGGGTATGTTTTGATGGTTATGTTGGTTATCTTAATGCACTATGTTGGTGGTGTTGAAAAGGCACTTAATTAACAGTGTTGATGATGATTTTGTTAGACCTGAATATTCGGTCTAACAGATTTGTTCAAAAAAAAAATGTTGATGATGATCATTATTATCATCAGCCTAAAACATTAGACTAGTGGCAATAAAACCACAAGGGCGTGCCTTACGTCCTATGTGGCATCCCCAAGACACATTTTCGTGACTACACTCACCCCTATGACGCGCTTACATGGCTTTAGAGCACATGTCGGCCGTCCAGACGACCGACCTCTCTTTCTTTGTTTTCGTACGAGTAAGTTGTATGTGAGGTATATTTATGTATTAAGCGGGGTATATTTGGATGGCGATATTTGTTGTGTTTTTACACTATCTTGGTGGTAATATTGATTGAAGAGAGAACCTGATGTGATGATGAGTTAAGGGTAGTGATTGTGATTACTGTTACCACAAGCTTTTTAATGTGCTTGTAAATTACCATTGAAAAAAAAAAGGTTCAGGAAAATCCACTTGGTAAGCAACTTGACAAAGATCTAACAAAATGCCCCTTTCAATACATGTCATCACCACAACAAACAAGTGAATATCACGAGTTGATGATTTTATATAATATTGTCATAAAACATCTAATCCAAAGGGGAGATATTATGTGTTTTGAAAATGACAATTTGATATAACTTGTCGCCATTAAACATGTTATAAGACACCGTATTAAGCTTTGATGTGATTTTACTGAGACTAAGTTGTTCCATTAACAAAGTTATATAGACTTTATTGTGATAAAACGCGTAAATGGATCCGGTTTTTTTAAGTTATCAGGGGAAAATCGAGTCTTTTAATTTGACTCCGAAGTACCTAACACAACCAAGGTATCCTAGAGTATCTTTGTAACCGTTTCCGACTCTTTACTAATCTCTTCAAAATATTTACTTTATTGTATGTTTCTGTCAATGGAAATGCAATTTTAAGTGTCATAATATAAATGAGATAGGCGAAGGTTATAGGAAAGTTCTTTGAAAGGCTTAAGATGTTGTGTAGTACGGAGTAATAGGCACCTTGCCCACTTTTGATTTTAATGGTGGTATTGTAGTGTGTGTACCTATCATATGATTTATCTTTCATTAGTTTCCTTGCATTTTCTCCCAAATTTTCCATCATCCACTTCCTTATTCCTTAAGACTTAAAAGTGCATGATTCATAGTGTTATAAAAGAAAGATAGTGTAGCCAACATATACAATATTAGTGTTGGTATTGTACATAGAGAATACCTATAGATATGTAGCGAAATCTAATATAGTGGAGTAACCTAAGAATTAAGACACCTAGGAGATGTAAATAAAAACTACAATCACCAAGAGATATGTTAATATTTCATCTGTACAAATGTGATTTTAATCCTTAATGTATCATCTGTATACATGAATTAGGAGTGTTATGTTGCACTCTTCTTGGCGAGAGCCTCACGACTAGCCAGAATTAGATATCGACTCTCAAGTGATACATCTGATTTGCAACAGTTAAAAGGGCGGAAATTAAGTTCGATTATATAGACATAAGTGGATGATAAATCTTATTAAGGAGTAGTAGTTTATGAGTGATCGACTGAGACAATATATACCATGAAAACTGGAAATAATCTTTTGAGAGGTAATTATAACGAAAAGTAGACATCAGTCATAAGACATGAAAAGAGATAAAAATGATGGATCTCAAATTGAGTGGAGGGGTTGGTTTCATACAACAACGATCGTGGGCTGCTTGTAACAAGCCATGAGTGTTGAAATGGACCCTCATTGATATTTGTATTTGTTAAATTATAGTTAAATAATTAACGTGTAAATGTCTAGAATCGAACACGAGACCTCGGGATTGCACACAATACAAACGAGAGTTAAAGTAAATAATAAATATTAAATGTTATGTATATTTATTATTTGAAACACTTAAATGGACTTAATGGTCGTTAGTTATTAACCGTATGGATTAACTATCGTTAAATGCAAACGTGAAGGACTAGAATGAAATTAGGAAGCAAGAAGGATCCGGAAGGACCCTTTGGGTTCCTTTGGCCGGTCGACAAGCACACAAAGGGGGTCTCCCCTTGACCTAACTTGCTCCCTAAGATTTCTACTAGTATATAAAGAAAACCAAGGCTATTGATTTTTCACTCTTGTGCACATAACCCTAAAATTGGTTTTCTTCTCCTTCTCTTCTTCTTGTGGTCGATCGTACAACCCCACACCCAAAGGGTTTTCGATTTTGTCTTCAAGATAAAAAGTGTTTTCATATTACTTGCATAATCTTTAACTTGTTAGAGTTTGTGTGTACAAGAACGAGGTAACAACACATTATTGTTGTTATCAAGAGATCGTTAAACAAAAAGGTAAGGGGTTTAACATTGATCTACATAAACCCTAATTAGGGTTCTTCACTTGTTCAATCCCTAATCAATAATTGCTTGAGGTGCGTTTTCGATTTATGTTTTAGTTAACAATTTATATGTTATGCTTGATCCTTTGCTTCCGCTATATGTGCTATTTTGTATTAGTAATTTATATGATTGTCATGATACTAAAATTCTTACGGTATTGTAACAAGCCATGGTATTTTAATGCAGCAAATAAGGCAAATTGCATTTAACTTTTATTTCAGTAACATTTCATAATGACCACCAATGTTAAGACCCACTCATCATAAACCCCCAATAGCATACACGCCTCAACTAACACACTCAAAGTTCAGACACTATATACTCGTCCTCATCTTCACCTCCAACAAGGCAACAAAAACCATACAAAAAAACTACCATGGATCGAACAGAAGAAGACATGAAAACCCTAGGATTCTTCGGAATACTAAAACAATCATTCAAAACAATCTTTTCAAACAAAAAAATCTTGTCACAAATAACCTTAACTTTTCTCCTTCCTCTCACGCTCATTTTCATAGCCCACATTGAAATCTCACGTCAAGTGTTTTACAAGATAGAAAACAACTCGTTGCCTATATTAACCTACGCCCGTTACATAAACATATCTGTAACGGACGTGTTCTTTTATTTGCTATTCCAAGTTGCTTACATTATTTTATTAACTATTTTCTCTCTTCTCTCAACAGCCGCGATTGTTTTCACAATCGCGTCTGTTTATATTGACCGTGACGTGACTTTTCACCATGTCATCAAAATTGTGCCCAAGATATGGAAAAGGTTATTTGTTACTTTTGCTTATATATACATGATGTTGTTTTTGTACAACGTCATGTATCGTGTACTAGTAGTTATTACACGTGCTTTTTTCGGATACTCGGATTTAGCATTAGTATTTATGATTATCTTGATAGTTTTATATATTTTCGGGTTTTTGTATTTGAGTGTGGTGTGGCAGTTAGCAAGTGTGGTAACTGTTTTGGAAAATGTTAATGGGTTCAAGGCAATGAAGAAAGGTAAAAATTTACTGCATGGTAAAAAGGTGGTAGGAATTGTGATAGCTTTTGTGATGTATGTGATATTGGTGGGATTGATGATTGTGTTGGAATTATTTGTTGAATATTATTATGGAGATTATATGTTTGGATTACATCTTATTTGGAGAGTGATGATTGGGATATTGTGTGGTTTGGTGTTACTGATTTGGTTTTTGTTGCTTATTGTGATGCAAACTGTTTTGTACTTGGTGTGTAAGTCGTTGCATCGTGAGGCGATAGATAAGTTGAGTTTATCGACGTTTTTGGGGGCGTATAATGGGGAGACAATTGTGTTGCCGAATTCGAGTGAGGAGATTCAGCTTGGAAGAACTCAAGCTTCGGTTTGATGTGGTTTGTAGAGGTGTACATTTTGCTTATTTTACCGTAATATATCGGAGATCAAGGCTTGAAATCGAAAGTTAACGCAATGTGAGACTTTGCTTTGTAAATTTATTATAAAGTAATGTGCTTTATAAGATTCTACTAGCTAGTATATTGTTTGTATCTTGTGCTTTGAATATTGAACTTGATTAAGATTATTCTTTGATTACAAGTCAACATAAATTGATTTTTTTTGTTTTTTTAATTAAAATAGAATTTACATAGTGGTTGAAGGCAAATGAGCAACAAGCTGCGTCGCTAGCCCTTTTTGGATTGCAAAGCTAACTCTTTTGAATTATTTATGATAGAATTATTAGAAGCGTGTGCTATGATGGATAGTGACTAGGATAAGGTATTATTTAGGATAGAATTATTAGAAGATGATAAATAAGTAAAACGCGTATGCAAAAGTGAACGTAGTGAAATGCATTTACAACCTCTTTCGTAAAAGCATTGGTGACTGACTAATAAAGTGATAATATCTCCAAAACTCAAGAAGACTTAAATTGGTGATCCCGTGTAGGCGTGTACCTTTTTTTTTTTTTTTTTTTTTTTTTTTTTTTTTTTTTTTTTT
>LBNU01002439.1:225588-265195 GCA_014162995.1 Artemisia annua
TCTTTTATATAATAAAACAAAACCCCAAGTGGGGACTTTTCCATTTCAAAAAAACTAAATCATACCTTATTTAGTAATAATATTATTTAAAAAAAAAGATTATTTTCTTATTAGGTAACATTTTATATTTATCCATAATACAAGTAGAAGATAAATACAAAAAATATAGATAAGAAGCAATTAACAATAGGATTAAAACTTTTAAATAATTATCTTTAATAATAAAAAACTATAATTAAACATCATAAATCAAACAAAACAAATATTAAATTATTTATTTTTTAATAAATAAAAATATATGATTAAAAAAATTTAAAAAAAAAAACCCGCGCGTGCGCGGGTATTATAACTAGTACAACTTACAAAAACATAATCTTTACACTATTGGTTACCAATACAACTTATGTTTTGCATGCTAAAAGTATTTTGATTAGCTAAATCTATATAACTTTTAAAATATATATCTCTTCTCTTATATATAATGTAAAAATTGTTTTTTCTTAATCTTTAAAAAACTTAAAAATGAGTAATGTTTATCTTCAAAATACTCTCTTAAGTTTTTAAATTTTAATATTTTGTTACTTTCCCACATAAAAATATTTTAAAAAATTTTATTTTGAAATAGATGCCTTAAAAATAGTTTCTAAAAGTAATGTGGGTTTCTAAAACTACCCGATTTTTTTATTTTATTTTATTTTATTTTAGTTTTTCTTTTTTTTAACAAATTCATCTCACCTCGTTCTCAATCCTGATCCATATTTCAATATCAATTTGTTAAAGTGGAACTGGTATGAAGATGTTATCTTCGAAAATGACGAAGACTTATCAACGTCAATCGCTAAACATTATACGAAACATTTAACCACAATATTTCAATTATAACTATTTTTTTGAACGACTCAGTTATAACTGTTTGCTATTATAAAATCTCAACGTTGTACATGGTACACGCCTAATTGAGATTGAATGACGAATATAAGTTTGAGATACCTAAAGTTTGTTACGGAACTTTGTTAAACAATCGGCAACTACAAGGTGGGAGTTTTGGTCAAAAATAGTTGAACTATAAGGTGAAAGTTTTCAAAATAAGAATAATCATAATGATAATAAATAATAGTTCACTATCATTTTGACATTCGTAATAAAAACAATATATACAAGAATTCAAAGAAAGAGTTCACTATCATTTTGACATTCGTAATAAAAACAATATATACAAGAATCAAGACATATTCGTTTCTTTGAAAGGAATAAAAAGTGATCTTGAACTAAATATTACAACATATATCGTGTCAAAGATGGCCCCAAATCACTATAAATCTGAATACTGTTGTTTGGTTGATGCAGGGTAGGTTCGACCTCCCGCACTTCTAGCTTATTCGCCGATTCTTCGATCAATATGTGAAGTCAATTATTTTAATTGTTTAAAGAAGATTGAAGGGTCATGAATTATTGAATAAAAAGAAAGTGTTCTCTCTTTTAAGTCTCATATGTGCACCTTTTAAGAGTTTATCGAATCCTTTATTCCTTGTTATTTGTGTGGTTTCTTGCATTCAAATCGGTACCCGCCATCATTTGGTATCACGAGCATAGGTTCGGGGAAAATAAATCATGCAACTCGGAGAAGACAAATCGATAAACAAATAATTTTGTTTCACTTCATCATATTCTGCGTAGTCATAGGATAATTGGCGGCATGCATTCGTTCACTGTAGGATTTCTGTGATTTTTGGGCACGATGCTCAGGACACATAAATCTATGATCCCACAGTTCGGATTCGCGATTGGAGTTCTCTATAAGGAGATATACCTATTCTAAGTTGCTGTTATTTTCTGCTGAATTTTTTGACATAAGTGGTTATACTTACCCCACAAATGTGTGGATGTAGACAACCATTTGGTTATATAGCTCGTAGATTCCCCTGACAAGGCAACGACACACTAACCAACGAGGACCACGTGTTAGAATAAAGATCTCCTTAAATAAGTGAAGGAACATCATACATATTCCAAAACCAAGCTAACAGCAGAGTCGTCGAACGAGGCAACGATCGCGTGAGTGAGGATGATGTCACTTCACCTGGATGATCTTATCGAATGGTTGGCATGATGGAAAGTGGTTCTCCACAGAGGAGCCATATAGTGAGGTTAGAAAGTTTCAGAGTTCGAGATTTGGAAAGACAAGACTCGAGGACAAGTCTTTTCCAAGAGAGAGAATAATGAAGGGCACGTTCGAGCTCCTGCTCATCTGGTTAAGCCACTGATTCTTCCGTCAACATGTGAAGTAAATTGTTATAATTTTTTCGAGACGATTGAAGGCTCATGAATTATTGAAGTCTCATTTCGGCACCCTTTGAGAATCTATCGAATCCTTAATTCTTTGTTATTTGTGTGGTTTCTTGCATTCACTACAATACATGCCATCATTGGTTAGTTGAGATACTCTTAAAAGCGTATAAAAACCAACAAAAGTAAGTGTTTCTCTAAACCCACCAATAGCGGCGAGTTACAAACCCATTTTCAAAGTAATACCTTCTTACAAGCCAAACACCCCTGAGCTTTTTAGATGGCAATGATAGCAATAATTTGAAGTGAAGTAGAAAAGCAAAAACATCACTGCATTTGCTATATGTTTTCTATTAGAGTCGCTAACAAGTTAGGGTTTCTTCTGCAAATGTTAATGCAACCTCATTGTTTCATTGCAAACTCAAAAAAATGTCTACCGATTCCTGTGATCCAAGAAATCGTGACCCCGTTTCTCTAGCGATCCAAGAAATCGTGACAGAAAAGGAATGATCCTCTTCACAGTATACAACCAACAATCCATGTATATTGCTTTCAACCAACCATAGATCCATACAAATTTACATGAGAAAAGAAAGTTAATACAGTAATTAGTCGTTTATAATCCCTAATTACCTAAAGTACTTAGGGTCTGTTTGTTTTATTAATAAGTTTGAAATAGGATTAAAATTTGGTTTTGATATGAAAAAAATAAAAATAAAATAAAATAAATAAAAAGAGAGAGAAAAAATATAAAAAAATATTTTTTAGAAGTAATAAATAAATATAAAGATATCATTAAAAGCCAAAGTATATATGGCTAAGAATAAAAGAAACAATGGGACCATCTATAAAATTGCAATCCGACATTCCGACCTATATTACCAGGAATTGAGTGAGAGGGTTTCATTACTTATTTCAAATCAAAACCATTAAACAAACAATTTCATTTTACCATTAAAGTATTACTTTATTGCAAAATGTGTTAAACAAACGAGCCCTTATTCATTAATCATTATATCAATATACTAAGGAGAGGGCTTTAATAGCCTACTTTGCTAACCCGAAGTATTTTAACCCGGCCCTTTTGTGAATTTGATATAACCCGAGAATGTCCAACTGTTCATCCTCACTCACAAACGCTCCCCACTTAGGGGATCCGACCAGTTTAGGTCCGACCACTGCAACCACCACAAATTAGGTCCGATCCGATGGGTTTTAAAGTTGCTACAGTTGCCTGTGAGGGGGTGTACAGTGTTAGGAACAGTAAAATGGTTTTTTTAATTCGGTTTGTGGCTGAGTTTAGTCCATTTGTTCTTGCTACAGTTTCTTGAAGTTTCCTATCAACATCTTTGTGTTAGGTTGGTGTACATAATCTTCCAGATAGTAGATTGGTTTTTTTTTGTTCTTATAGAAAGAACCTTACCCAGATTTCTTGGTGCGTGAAAATTGCTTGCCAAATTTGTTAGAGGTTTGGGTTTGTTGAGCTTTTTTTGTGACTTTTCTTCTTTTGTGTTGTTGATTTTTGCATGTTGTCTTTAGCATTTTTAATTTCCTGATTTTCATGGTGTATGAAGCTAGGTTAGGTTAGTTATTGTAGATCATAATACTATATTTTTTTGATTAGGGTTTAGGCATGATTTTAGGGGTTTGATGCATTATGCTGTTTTGTTATAAATTTTGCTGCCTAACCAGTTATGTGTATTTGAAATTACGAGTGACCTCCAATACAAACCACATATACTTTTCCCATGTACTACTAAATAGATGTATGTCAAATGTCCTAGATTATGAAAGAAATTGCTAGGGTAGGTGTTTATATTTACTTGAAATTATGATTGTTGTTTAGATTTGGATGCTTAAAAATTGTGTAAAAACCACCTAAATTAAACAATATGCAAAGTTCTTAGGGTAGTCATTTAATTGTTTAGACTTGGATGTGTAAAAATGTTGTAAAAACTAGTTACAGATGGATGTTTAAAATTAGTGTAAAAGTCATTTCTCCTCTCACAAAATATTAATGTCATGTGGATCCTACTGCAGCGCAAGACAGATAAAATACTATAGATGCCCTGGATCTGTTTGAGTTGGTTACTTTGGGGTTACCTTATTTTTGCGGTTATAACCTTCTCTTACCAGTGTTTATATGGTGATTTAGGATAAAACTTTGTTAGGGATTTTTTAGCATTAGATGACATTTGACAATTTTTTGCAGTTATGGGTTTGCCGGTGTACTGGTTGCAAAAATCATGGTTTGTGTAGGGTTTGCTGCCAATGTGGTTTTGGTTTCTGGTGTTTGTTTGCTAGATATGAGTAAACCTAATGCTGGATTAGGTTTATCTGCCCTTATCTTGGCAGGGCATCACGGTAACGTGTTTGCAGCCATGGGGGTGGATTGATCTTGCCGTGGTAACTCACTTGCTTTGCAGCCATGCCACACGTAGTGTGGGTGGCGCGGCAAACGGCTACGACATTTGAAACTCGCTGGGCAAACACCTATGTTTGCAACCATGGGCAACAATATAGACTGCTTTTTGCAGCCATGGGCAACAATATTTGCAACTATTGATCAATTTCAAACACCTTGAAACGTTTGCTGGTGTTGGGTTTGCTTATTGAGAAGTGAGTACGATGTGGTCTTTAACCATTTTCGTAGTCAGATGGCGAAAGGTGTGGTCCATTATGGATTATGAAGCGTGAGAGCGGCACGTATCTTGGCAGGGCAGCACGACACCGTGTTTGCAGCCATGGCGTGTTGCCCCCTTTGTTATCCGGCTCTGCACTCCCAGTTTGTATTCATTATAAAAGGCAATGATGAATTCCAACAGCTTTGATCGAATCCGTTACTCTCTGTGTGTTTTAGCAGCGTAAACTGCTAAGTTTGCAGCCGTGCCATGTGCACAAGGCTTTTGAGATTAATTTTGATGAATCTGAGCCTCATATTATTAACTGTCAAAAGAACTTTTTTGAGAAAAAATATATTTTGAAAACCGTTTTTAATGCTCACTGTAACAAGCCGAAGGTGCTAAAAGTGTCGGAAGAAAGTCCAGGGTTATACATATTTTTGACCCTCTGCTGATGACCCCCTTTGTAATGGTTGAAGATGATATGCAGGGAATCCCTGAAACAAGCTTAGTTTCTGATGACCATTTTATTGTTATGGCAATCTAGCTTTGTTGATTGAATGGCATGTCAGAGCTGGGATCATCCAGTCAGCTATCAGCTATTTGACATGCCATTCAACCACAAAGCTTGCTTGCGTCTGAACAGATGATCTCAGCTGAACGTATCATCTCTGCTGGCATTTGTATCAGTATGTGTTATTACACACACAGTGAGTGTTCCTTCAAATTAACTCTACGGTCACTGTCGTTGACACGGCCATCTGGTGCGTGTAACCTACTTTTTTTATTTTATCTTTCGTTAATTATGGGTGGAAATCGCAGAGACACCTCAAATGGTAAGATATGACTTTGTGAAAACCAGATTGCTAATCTCTTTACCACTTATTATGCTTGCATTGATATATTAATTTGTTAGTGTCAGGGTTGTGTTGAAGACGTGAGAGGATCCCAGCCATGTATAATAGGTGCCAAAGAAGCAGTGGAACTGCTGGTACCAGTGAAGCAAGGATTCCAACGGTGCTAGGAAAGGTGGAACACCTAAACCTGTTGGGTAACTCCGTCATTCAAAAAACAGGTATGAATCCAACGAATTATGATTTCTTTTAGTTTTTATTCTTAAATTCTTATGTACCTAAGATGGTTTGATGATGTGGTATCCATTCGTTATATGATGCAGATGGTGAGGAATTTATGAAGCTGGCGCAAGTATACTTTTAAAGTATACCTTTAAATGGGAAGTAGTCTTCTGATTTTTTGCAAACCAAAAAGAAGAAAAACAAATTTAAGATATGTGTTGGATGCTTATTCATTTTGAACAATTTGAATACTTGATGCATTTTTTAGAAGTTGATAAGTATTTTCAAGTGAATAACTGGGTGTTTAAACAAAGAAAGTATAGGTTTAATGGGTTTTTCATGGTGAGAAATGAATCGCAACAGCGAACAATTATTGAATAATTGTAACCCTGTTTGCAAAACTTTCCAATTTGTACGAACATTTGAGAATGCATGCATATAGTGTAGCAACATTTATCACTCATAAGGACCATACACGTAACGGGTCTCTTTATGACTCTTAGGCCAGTTGACAAGGCAAGTCACCATCACATTTATTTTGAACAGGGCATACGTCAAAAGATTAGCTGATATGAGGGGACAGATAGAGGGAATGAAGTAGAGGCGGGTTCAGGAGGCAAGCTGCAGACCAAAATGGCTCTACAAAAACATATCTCGCCACTAGGATCTGGTATTTCAAATTGTTAAATAGTCCTTAAGTTGTAAAAACTTTCATTACTATATTTATTGAATTCTCTCATGTGTATACTTTTTAGAGCAATCATCTCTTTTCCTTATTGAATTCTCTCTACTCTTATAAATGTAAACACATTATCGAAAGGTTAAAAGTGCAAAAATTTTCACATAAGCTTTCACATTTTTAGTATTCGGCATTTTCTGTTCTTATGGGTCAAATGGGTAAAAAAAAATCTCTGAAATGAAATGGATTTAAAACACAATGCCAAACACCACCTTATTTGGTAAACCATTTCCAAGTTGCCTCAACAGTAGTTAAAATGCAAGCTAATTGCAAACTTTTTTCATTATTTATGCATTTTATTTAGTACTTGCTTGCTGAGAAATGCAGTGTCGAAGCTTAAGTGTTTTAATGCCAATTATGTCTTGAAAATGCTTATTTGGAAAACTTTGGTATATCAGTTTTAAATATGAAGATTTAATGAACAGGTAATCAAAATTTGAATGGGTTTTGCCTGTGGTGAGAACTGAGCATGGTGCGGTTGCAGTTGTGGACATTGTACCTGGAGGCGGTTTTATGGGTTCCAATATCATTCTGAGGTATAAGATTTGCGGTATTTTGATTTCGAAAACTGAGAATGTAATTTTATTTATTTATTTATTTATTTATTTATTTATTATTATTATTATTATTATTATTATTATTATTATTATTATTATTATTATTATTATTATTATTATTATTATTATTATTGTGGATGGGTGGTTTAAGATGATGATATTTGCATATTAAGTTTAGTATTCTTTTCGCAGATTGTTGCAGTAATGCATGGAATCAAGACAAAACGCCTCAAGAGAAAATTAAAAGGGCTGCTAATTTCTGACAGGTTTGAGCCAACATTTCAACCTGTAATTATGCTTAGTTTCCATCTAAATTGATAATCATTACGATATATACCCTTCATACTTGATTTTTTTAAACTGGTATTCTAGAAACCCATTGCATTTTGGTTGGCCAGATTATTAAATGCTTTCTTTTTTGACCCATTTATTTTTATGTAGCTATATAAAGACCAACTCTCGGCCAAATTGCAAATACCTTGAAGAATTTCAGGCACCCAACTCATTACCAATCGAACCAGAAAGTTTAGACAAACCAGTGTTGCCAAAATCACTGATTGCTCCACACAATGTGGAAAAGGAGGGGGAGATTAAATATAGATAGAGTTAACAATGATAGAATGGAAAGCTAAAGGATCACTATTAATGTGAATACCTCCGTGGCCACTACCAACAATACATAAAATGTTCAGACCGTCAATACAGGTTGGTCACTTTTAATTTATTTTTAACCGCTTTTCACCTATCGTTTTAGAGTAGATAGATGTTATGCTGAGCATGAGTCAATGGGACCAATTGTTCATAAGTGGAGAACCCAACACGTATCAAATGACCACAAATTTCAACTAAGAAGGCTACTACAACATAAGGTTTGTTTGGTTTAGCCTGCTGCAGGAATATCATCAGTTTGAGGTTACAATAGGAATGAGGATTTTTTGATTCAAGATATAATAAGCAATTTATCTATGAACATTTAGGATTCATCACATATTAAATCGTCTGTTGTAACCTTCCATTGTCATATCATCGCAAATATTACTAACCATGCCATACAACGAATGTCCACTTACCCATTTATTTCAATGGCATTGCAGGCATGTTGGATGCAGAAACAAGTACTCCATTAACGAGTGCAGGCCGTTTGCCAATGGCATCAGAAATCGCCTCTGCACAAGTTGTTGATGCAGCAGGATTCATACCATCAAATGTTGGCGCAGGTTGGTTAAAATGACAGACCTATGTCCTTATAATGTGTCTTCACACACTGATTGTACATTGTCAAACGAATACAAAATTACGTGCCTTACAAATGTTAGTGACTCTTACGCTTGATCTAAATTAATTTAGTTTTAAGCCATTTTCTAACTTTAGCTATAAATAAAAAAAAAATCCAGAAATTAGCTTGAAGAGACGAATGACTGAAGAATGTGCTCCGATATGGCATTTGAGGTGAAGTTTTTACCTCACTACCTTGATTTCTATGCAAATTGCCTTTTGACAGAAAATGTTACTAAAAATTACGTCCGTGAAACGATATAAGTAGGTTCTTATGTAATATTAACTCTTTTGTGCAGGAGGTTGAAGCAAGAGATAGACCAACTCAGATTCAGATCATGTTACGTCTCCAGGTTTGTTCTCGATTAGTGGTTGAAAGTGTACAACATATAGAAGGTATGTTTCTTACGCCGATTCTCTAATGTTGTTTTAAAATTAAACGAGATGTTTTTTTTAAGCTTGCATGTTAGACCTTCTTTACTGTAGCTATGATGACTGTCCTAAAGGAGGCATAGAGACATCTCTTTAAATTATCTGAAGTATTTGCAGTGTGTTGTGATGAATTGTTGCTTTTCCTTTGTTTGTGGTTTACGCTCTTTAATAAATAGATACTTGCTTATTTACAACAACTTCAATTGTTTGACAATGCCTTCATTGCTTATGATAATAGATTCTAAACTGTCGGTGGTTGTTCTTTACTTCACTTTTTTTTTTTTTCTGTAACTGATATTCGTATTGCTGTCCGAGCTACGAGCCACAAAATGACATTAGACAAAACCTGTCTAATTCTGATTTTCTTACACCATCGTGTTCCAACATTATCCGGCTCTTCTCAGAATAAACAATGGTTCAGCTAGAGGTAAGTTCAGTTTAAATTGGCTGTACAATTATGATTGCTGGTGTTTATAGCATGCAAAAAATTAATGTACTTACGTAGGCCATTGGTTTTTGCAGATAATGTTCAACAACAAAATTGGAATATCACAAAACGTCAGCTTGATATTCAGTATGGTGGTTCCACACCTCAATCGTCCACACCATTACCTAACTTTTTGGGCCCAAGGCGCAGAAGGCAGAACAATTTACCCAATGACTTAGGTATTTCACACCTACATAACTTTGATACATAATTGAATACTCATTGCTGTTCTATTCTCTTATTCACAACATCAGCTCTGCATGATATTGGTGAACCAGGTGGTCCAAATAACCAAAGATCTGTCGAGTAAAGTGAAGAAACTGAGACATCAAGATACCACGATGGTTGCCACACAGTGCAGCACCATTGTGACAGAGATAGTGGTCAAGAGTTCACCTATGATGCACCTCCAGGTAAATCAATAAATTTTGTTTACAAAAAATTAAGGCAGTTTCTTAACTAATATTTGCACCCTCAGTTACATACAAAATTCAATTATCATTTGAAACTATTCTTTCTTGGCAACAGGTCATACATGTTTGCAACAAAGTCGAAAAAGAAGCAGACCAACATATGAGCCCGCTGCTACAAGTTGTCTGCGACAGCGTTGTCGTGCACCTAACTCGCAACCTAATTCAGATAGTGGTGTTCATAGTATTGCCAAAGGAATTTTGTATGGTTTAATATGAGACAGGTTAAATTTCTTCGCAACATACGTTTATGCAACTGTGTGAATGAAAGTGAGAAAGACTTTTAGTATTAATAGTGTGTATAGTGTTCTGTTAACTCTATATGAGTTGCTATATACTTTGCAAAACTGCGTTTTAGCTCGACTATGTAACCCATTTATTGTAAGTTTACATGGTTACTAAATTCATTTCATATAATACAATTCCTGTCTTAAAATATTGTTGCTACCATTTTCAGTTTGCAACACTTACTAACCGAAACTTACATTTATGTTGGTTATTAGTTACGTATTAAACATCGATGCATATAATAACTACGCCCCCCGTTTTGTTGTACTAACATGGGTATTCATTATGGTTAAAATGAGATGGCAAGAAATATACTTGACTAACACTAGAAATAAGCAAACAAATCACCTTTGTGAAGCGCCGGTTAAATAAAAACTTTAAACAATAAGCAAGATGATCTAAAGCAAACGCCTTTTTACATATTGTTCTTGCCATTTCCATTTTGCAAAACTTACTAAACGCAACGGAAAATGCTTCTTTAGCAAAACACCCCGCGGCAACGCGCGGGCTAACCACCTCGTTATTAAGCAAAACACCCCGCGGCAACGCGCGGGCTAACCACCTCGTTATTGACAAACCGTAGGAACCTAATTACTTTGACTTTCTCAAACCAAAACTGTAAATGGTCAATACTAAATACACAACATACAAAACACTAGTCTCAAATCCAAAAATATTACTCTAAACTTTAATTTCGCATCTCAATAATACACAAAATCCACCATTACATTACAGTACAACGAAATACGTAAAACATAAAACTAACCAAAAGTCACATCAAACCGAAGCCCGAGTTCTTCCAAGCTGAATCTCCTCACCTGTATTCGACAACACAAAAGTCTCACCAGCATACGCGCCTAAAAAACGTCGATAAACTAAGCTTATCAATTGCTTATCAATTGCCTCACGATGAAATGACTTACACACCAAATACAAAACAGTTTGCATCATAATAAACAACAAAAACCAAATAAATAACACTAAACCACACAATATCCCAATCATCGCTCGCCAAATTACACGTAAGTTAAATATCTCGTCACCATATTCAACAAACAATTTCAACACAATCATTAACCCAATAATTATTTGAAACATATCTCTTTTCTACTATATATAATGTAAAAATATTTTTCCTTAATCATTAAAAAACTTTAAAATGAGTAATGTTTTATCTTCAAAATACTTCAAAGTTGTTAAATGCGTCATTTTTTAATATGAACACTTTACATAAACCATTACATAACAAACACTTTTAAAAGGATTTACCAAAATCGACGAAGCGAGCAAAACATTTGAGCGAGCAAAGCATTTGTTCGCCATGTTCTTTGTCTTTTAGCGACAACAGCGAGCAAAACATGGGGCGAGCAAGCATTTTGCTATCCATGTTCTTTGTCTTTTAGCGAGAAATATTTGTCTTTTTCTTAAAACGGCAAGCAAAAGAATTTGGGCGAGCAAAACATTTTGCTCTCCATGTCGATTTTGGTAAATCTCTAAAAAAATGTCGGCTTTTGTAATTCTTGTTGGAAGTGTTCATTCTAGTAATTTATTTATTTTTTAATTTCAATCTTTTGTTTAATTTCCCACAAAAGAATTATTGTTAATTTGTTTTTGAAATAGTTGCTTTAAAATAAGTCTTTGTTTTTAAAATTAATGTTGTTTCTAGAATTACCCAATATTTACCATTGTTTTTCTTACAAATTTATCCCAAACCCGTTATCAATCCTGATCGTATTTCAATCCTAATTTTTTAAAGTGGAACGGGTATGATGTTGTGGCCATCTTCGAAAATGATGTGGACTTGTCAAAATCAATTGCTAAACATTACACGAAACACTTAACGACAATATCTCAACTATAACTGTTTGCTGCTATAAAATTTTAACGCTGTATACGGGTACACGCCTAGTTGAGATTGAACAATGAATATAAGTTTTAGATACCTAAAATTTTATATGGAACTTAGTTAATCAATTTGCAACTATAAGGTGATAGTTTTGGTCAAAAATAGTTGAACTAATGCTTCCCTAAGTTACTGATTCAAGTTTGACTATTGTGATTACGTTTTACTAAACAAATGACAAAAACTTAAATCAGCACTTTGCTTTGGATCTTACGTAAAATACTTAAACACAAGCCGACATATACCTTTTGATGTTTATAATACAAACAATATACAGAATCAGAGTTATTAGTTTTTTTTCTAAAAGGAATAAAAGTAATAAAAACAATACATTGTCAAAGACTCAAAGATGGCCCCAAATCACTTTCATTTCTCAGAAGCGTATATATAAAACTAACAAAAAACAAGTTTTCTCTAAACCCACCAATAGTGCCGGGTTTACAAACCCAGTTTCGAAGTAATACAATTTTACAAGCCAAACGCCCCCTAAAATGTTAAATGGCAGTGAAAGCAATGCTTCTTAGTGCAGTAGACAAGCGAAAACAGCATAAACTTTGCAGTAACTTATTTGGTATAGTCCCGGGAATAAGCTGAGGTTTCTTCGGCAAATGTGAATGCAACTGCAGCACTACATTGCAAACTCCAGAAAAATGTCTACCGGTTCTTCCGATTCGATCAAATTTTATGACACCAAGTCTAACAAAAGAATGGTACTCTTGACAGCAAACAACCAACTATCCAAGAATATAGTTGACTTTCATTACAATGAATGAACTGTACAAAGTAATACCTTAAAGAGTCATTTATAATCCTTAATTACCTTGAGTACTTATTCAGTAAACATTATTGAACACACCATATGAACCTATTTACTTTGACTTTATCATCAAAACCAAAACTGTAAATGGTCAATACTACAGTAAATAGTAAATACACAACATACAGAACACTAGTCTCATATTCCAAAATCATTACACAATATCCACCATTACATTACAATACATCAAATTACCTAAAACATAAAACTACCCAAATTAAAGCCACATCAAACCGAAGCTCGAGTCCTTCCAAGCTGAATCTCCTCACTCGTATTCGGCAACACTAAAGGCTCACCAGCATACGCCCCCAAAAATGTCGATAAACTCAGCTTATCAATCGCCTCACGATGAAACGACTTACACACCAAATACAAAACAGTTTGCATCACAATAAACAACAAAAACCAAATCAATAACACTAAAGCACACAATATCCCAATCATCACTCTCCAAATTACATGCAAGTTAGCTACATCATCACCATATTCAACAAACACTTCCAACACAATCATTATCCCAAGCAGTAACACATACATCACAAAAGCTATAGGCATTCCAACTTTCTTTTTACCATACAGTAAAATTTTCCCTTTTTTCATCGCGTTAAACCCGTTAAGGTCCTCTAAAACCGTAACAACGCTAGCTAACTGCCACACCACACTTAAATACAAAAACCCGTAAAGATACAAAACCAACAAAACAAGCAAAAGTACAAAACTAAAAGTTGTGTACCCAAATATAGCGCGTAATATAACAGCTATTACGCCATACACGACGTTGTACAGAAACAACGCCATGTAAATATAAACAAAAGTAACAAACAACTTTTTCCAAATCCTAGGTACTATTTTAATAACATGGCGAAAAGCCACGTCACGTCCTGCATATACTGACGCGATTGTGAAAACAATCGCGGCAGTAGATAGGAGAGAGAAAATAGTTAATAAAGTAAAGTAAATAATTTTAAATAGCCAGTAGTAGATCCAGTCCGTTACAGAAACATCTCTGTAACGGTCTGAGTCGTCGAAAGTAGATATTCGACTTGTCTCGATATTGTAAAAGAGGTGATGTGAGATTTGGGAATGGGCTATGAAAATAAGTGTGAGTGGGACGAGGAGAGATAAGGTTATTTGTGCGAAGATTTTTGTGTTTTTGAAAATTGTTTTGAATGATTGGTTGACGATTCCGAAAAACCCGAGGTTTTTCATGTCTTCTTCTGTTCGATCCATGATGGATTGATGAGCTTTGTTTTTTTGGGTGTTTTTTTAGGATGAGGATGGAGAAAAAGGAAAAGCAATCGTGTGTGTGTGTGTGTTTTTAGCGTGTGAAAATTGGGTGTGTGTGTGTTTTTTTTATTTGGATGAGTGGACCTTTGACAGTGTTTAGTAATTACGATTCTGTGTCACTGTGGTATTTCTGAATTTGGTCATATTTTGTTTTGGAAAGATATAATTTTTCTTTATGTTTTTGGCAGTAAAGTTTTTACTATTTTTTTCCTGGAGAAAGATTGTTTCTTGTTTGAAATAGAAAATAAATATTGTATTTATCGAAATAACTTTATTTTTTTTTTTATTTTTTTTCCCAAAATGATAAATTGGATGGCACTAATGAACTATTTTTGGTTTGAAGTTCATCTAACGGGGTGTTTGTTTCGGCTTATATAGTCGGTTTATAGTTTATCTGATTTTGACTTATGTTTCATAAGTTTATTTTTTGTGGCTTATTTTGAATCTTTTCGGCTTATATAAGTTTTCTATGTTATAATAAGCTTATATAAATCGAAAAGTTTTAAAATAAGCCATAAAAAGTGAACCTATGAAACATAAGCTCAAAACCAAATAAGTCATAAGCTGGCTATACAAACCGAAATAAACACCCCGTTATGACTTATTTCGTTATTAAGCAATTTTGCAAAGTATATTGGTTTTGTTGAGGTTCTTAAGATTATACGAGTATGATTTAAAAAGGGATTTAAAGATCCGAAGGAGTTGTTACCAAAATAGGAATCAAATAAAGATGAAAAGCATTTTGCCTCATATACACCATGGTCGTGTAGTTAGATGTACGTATATACATATACTTATTACAGCTTAGTGAAATCGCGTTTTATTTCATATACAACTTTACCAAACACGAATATCCAATTCTAAATGTAGCTTTACGACAAAGAATATGATAGCGAGTGACATCACAAGATGTTTTGTGTGATTGGCCTTATCAAGTTGTCATTTTAGCTTTAGATAGCATCTCAACACTCATCATGTACACTATCCAAGCTACAATAGATATAAGATTTTATAAGCACAATGCGCAAATCATTTCATTACTAAATAAAACGCGAAGTCCATGTAGCATGAACTTAAATATTAACAACTTGCATGATACATACTTCACAATTCTAAATTCTCAGTGCAAATGTACAAACAAATTATACAAACAATATCAAACCTTTTCAGCTACAACCGGATCGCTTTGAGCTATTTCAAGCTGAATCTCCTCACCCGTATTCGGCAACACTAAAGCCTCACGATGAAACGACTTACACACCAAATACAAAACAGTTTGCATCACGGTAAACAACAAAAACCAAAGCAATAACACTAAACCACACAATATCCCAATCATCACTCTCCAAATTACATGCAAGTTAAAATTCTCATCACCAGATTCAACAAACAATTCCGACACAATCATTAACCCGCTAAGTAACAAATACATCACAAAAGCTATAGACATTCCAACTTTTTTTTTACCATACAGTAATTTTTTCCCTTTTTTCATCGCGTTAAACCCGTAAAGGTCCTCTAAAACCGTAACAACGCTAGCTAACTGCCACACCACACTCAAATACAAAAACCCGTAAAGATACAAAACCGACAAAACAAGGATAAGTACTGCACCAAAAATTGAGTCCCCAAAGATAGCGCGTAATAGAATAACTATCACGTCATACACGACGTCGTACAGAAACAACGCTATGTAAATATAAAGAAAAGTAACAAATAATTTTTTCCATATCCTAGGTACTATTTTAGTGACGTGGCGAAAAGTCACGTCACGTGCGGTATATACTGACGCGGTTGTGAAAACAATGGCGGCGGTAGATAGGACGGAGAAAATCGTAAATAAAATAATAGAGATAATATCGAATAGCAAATAGTAGATCCAGTCCGTTACAGAAACATTACTGTAACGGTCTGTGTTTTTGTAAGTTGATAATAAATTTTTCTCGATTTTATAAAAGATGTGATGTGCGATTTGATTGTGGGCTATGAAAATAAGTGGGAGTGGGAGGAGGAGAGATAAGGTTATTTGCGTAAATATTTTTTTGTTTTTGAAAATTGTTTTGAATGAATGGTTGATGATTCCGAAAAAACCAACAAATTTCATATCTTCTTGTGTTCGATCCATGATGAGTTTTGTTTGGGTTTCTTTTTAAGGATAGGATGGAGATAAAGCAAGTGTTTGTGTGTAAAAATTGGGTGTGTGTTAATTGTGGGGTGATGGATTTGGGTTACCTTGACACACATTTGTAGTACGTGATTGTGATATTGTGTGGCTATGCTATTTTTGTATTTGATCTGAAAGGATATTGTATTTTATAGTGTTGATATTTAAGCTTAACTTGTCGGTGGATATATTGTAAAATGTTGCCACGGTTGATTCAATTTGGAGTAGATATTAAGATATGGCTTAATTTTAACTCGGGTATTATATCTACTAAGATCATTGATTTTTCTTCTTTACAAAATGGATAAATTTAGATCGAGTTAAGTCGAGGCCAAGTATGACGTAGAACAAAAACGTGAATAAAACCCTAACTCAGGTTTAAACAAATCACAAAAGATTTAAAAGACTAAAGGTAAAGAATAGTATTGATTATTGAGTGTCTAAACAATAAACCCAATCCTTATAGTTAATAAAGTAACGTAAATAATTTTAAATAGTCAGTAGTAGATCCAATCCGTTACAGAAACATTTCTGTAACGATCTAAGTCGTTGTACGTAAATAATCGATTTGTCTCGATTCCGTAAAGATGCGGCGCGAGATTTGGGAGTAGGCTATGAAAATAAGTGGGAATGAAAGGAGGAGAGATAAGGTTATTTGTGCGAAGATTTTTTTGTTTTTAAAAATTGTTTTGAATGATTGGTTGAGGATTTCAAAAAACTCAACATGTTTCATGTCTTCTTTTGTTCGATCCATGATGAATTGATGAGCTTTGTTTTGGACGTAAATTACTTGTTTTCCTTGAAAAGATAGGGGCATACTAACCCAACCGGGTCTATGACCCTATGACAAACCTCCCCTATAGGGGGGGCACGGAATTTTATGTACCTTAATGACAGGCTTTTGTCCCCTCCCCCCCCTTTTTTTTTTTTTTTTTTTTTTTACTTTTTATTTTCTTTTTTCTGCCAGCTTTTGTCCTAAGTTTTATTTTTTTTCAAACAAGTTTCTTTTTTTCTTTTTGTCTAATGTCTTACTTATTTTTACCAGTTTTTTTTTTTTCTTTATGTCCAGATTTATAAGTTTTTAGTCCAGTTTTTTGTCCAAGATTTGTCCAAGCTGCATACTGTACACACAATTGCAAAATTCATACAAACACACATAAAAACAAGACATAAGTATAGGCTCGGATAATTTTTTTCGTCATCGCCAAACTGCAGAGTTTATGAAGGAAGTACCCCCTCACCCCATATATGCCACGGTTTTTATAAAAAAATAAGGGGACAAGGCTCGGAGTTGAAGGTTGCGAAGTGATAAAAATCACTTCCCATCCCTTGTCGGATTTCTTACAAACCAATCGTCATCGCCTTGACTTGCAAAATATTTGACCAAGTGCAGCTGCACACAACGCAGAATACACATGTTCAACAAAAACAGATGAACATAACACATTTAACAAGAATCTCACAAAGATCTCAAAAAACAAAAAAATACTAAGATTCTCACAAAAGCCTCAAAATGAAGCTCACAACTCAACAGATCACAAGGTGTTAGGTATACAACCAAAGGCTCCGTATAATATTGAGCTCAAACACAACTCAAGACTCACCAACCAAACAAAGCCAGGTATCACAAACAAAGCCACAAACAACAGAAGTACTAAGATTCTCACAAAGCCTGCAAAATAAGCCACAAGCTCAACAGTCCACCAAGGTGTTAGGTATACAAAAAGGCTGTATTATCATTGAGCCTCCAACACAACTCAATCTCACACCAAACAAAGCAGTATCACAAACAAAGCACAAAAGCAACACAGAGTACTCTAAGATTCTCACCAAAAGCCTGCAAAATAAGCTCACAAGCATCAACAGTCCCACCAAGGTGTTAGGTATTACCATACAAAGGCTGTATTATTATAGGTTGAGCCCTCAACACAACCTCAATCTCCACCACCAAAACAAAGCAGTATATCACAAACAAAGCAGTATCAGCAAACAAAGCTGTTTCCACCAAAAAGTTACACAAGTCTCACAAGCTCCATCACCAAAGTAATCACAAACAAAGCAGTTTCCACAAAACAAGTTACAAACAAGTTATAAAAAACCGTCCTAGTTTTTTAAAAAACCGTGGGCTAGGAGGGGAGGGGGTACCTTCCTTACACAGCAAGTCACCACCAGTATCACAAACAAACAGTATCACCAAACAAGTTACACAAGCTCACAAGCTCTCACCAAGTATCACAAACAAAGCAGTATCAACAAACAAAGGGCAGTGGTGGTGTTACACAAGCAAGGGGTGGGTTATAAGAACCGGGCTAGCAAGGGTGTTAACAACAAAGCAAGGGGGTTAACAAGCCAAGGGGTGTTAAAACAAGCAAGGGGTTAAACAAGCAATTATGCAATGGCAAATGATATGTCATCCAATCACCATTTTACAACAGACAGGTATCAATTTACACTTAATTATGATAGAGATAACATTAGCTCAGACTATGGCTGCACATCAAAGGCTTGCAAAAATAAGTTATTTTTTGCGTCCATAATCGGAAAGCCATGCCAAATCATTTTTATAAAATCATCATATGCTTATCTCAGTTTTTTTATAAAATCAGTCATTCCAAAAATCATTTTTTGATAAAAAAAAGTATCAAATCAGCTTTAAAAACAACAAACTGCTTAATCAAGCATATAAGCAGTTTGTTATGATTATTTTCCATGTTACATATAAGGGACGGTAAATACATAACCCAAACCATGAGCCTGTGTGCACTAAAGCACATAAGCTCTTTTTTATCACAAGCCATGAAACCAACCATGAGTTTGTGGACTGGGGTAGGCCAGAGCAAGGTTTTCGTACCACTCTAAAAGGTGGCAAGATCAAGTTTAACCTACCCGTTTGCACCAAATAACCAGGCAATTTCAAATTAACACTATTAAAACAATAGGAATCACCCAGAAGCACAAACTCCAAAACCCCAAATCCACCAAGAAACCTAATATTTTAAAAGTATACTAATCAAAAAAAAATTATAGATCTGTTAAATTAACATGATTATAACACTAATTACACATACAAATCACACAGAGCACAATCAAAATCCAAAAACACCCAAATCCACCAACGAAACCCTAATTTTTAAAAGTATACGAATCAAAAAAAAAATTATAGATCTGTTAAATTAAAATTGTTTAATAACACTAATATAACACATACAAATCACACAGACACATCAAATCCAAAACCCCCAAAAATCCACCAAGAAACCCCTAATTATTTAAAAGTTTACGAATCAAAAAAAAAATTATAGATCTGTTAAATTAAATTTTATACACTGAATTAACACATACAAATCACACAGACACATCAAAATCCAAAACCCAAAAATCCACCAAGAAACTAATTTTTAAAAGTTTATACGAATCAAAAAAAAAAATTATAGATCTGTTAAATTAACATGTTTATAACACTAAATTAACACATACAATCACACAGATAAGCCAATCAAAAATGAGAAACCCCCTAATTTTTTACCCAGAAAACATGAAGAGAAGAAGAAGAGATAGAGATAAGAGAGAAAATGAGAGAAAACGTGTGTGGTGTGTGGTGTGTGTTTATGAGAGATAGAGAGAGATAAGCGTGTGTGGTGTGTTGTGTGCAGCTGCCACCACCCCCAACGCGTTTTTATTATTTTTTTTTAATTTTTTTCTTTTTTTTTCTAAAAATGTAATGTAAATGTAAAATGTATGTATAATTTCTCATTGTTTAATGTATAAATGGTAATGTAAATGTAAAAATGTATTTGTAAAAAATGTAAATGTAACATTTATAAAAAATGTAAAAATGTTAATAAAATTTAATGAATGTAAATAAATATAATGAAATGGTAATAAAATGCATAAAAATTGTAAAATGTAAAAAAATAATTAATTTAAACACGAATATTTTTAAGAGTTGTTATGTATTATCAGGTTTTCCGAACACACGAGCAAATGGATGAGTGGGTGCCAAAATATAGCCCGGGGACGCGGGGGGGTTGTTTTTTTTTTTTTTGGTTTAAAGTTTTGTGAAAAAAAAATAGGAAAAACAAGGATCCAAACTTAGTTTCGTCGGTTTCCCCAGATGAAAACCGAAATAATTTCCCATTACCCCAAAAGGGTTTGGGTTAAACCAAAAAAGGGGGTTGGGGGAAAGTAAAATACCAACCCCTCCAAAGGTTTAAATAAAGGAAAAAAAAGCGGAAAAAAAAAAAAAACCAAAAAACCAAGTTTTTTTTTTTTTTTTTTTTTTTTTTTAAAAACCCCCGAAATTGGGTACCCCCCCCCCTTTTTTTCAAAATTAGTTAAAAAAAAGCGGAAAAATATTTCCAAAATCCGAAAAAAAAAACAAAGGAAAAAAAATTTTTTTTTTTTGTTTTTTTTTTTTTTTTTGGGTTTTTTTTTTTTTTATTAAAAGGGGGGTGAAAAAAAAAGGATTTGAAAAAAAATAAAACCGCAATAAAAAAATCCATTTAAATTTTAAAAATGCCCCTAAGAAAGGTTTTTTTTCCCGTTGCCCCCAAATGGGTGTTTTTTTTTTTTTCCCCCCATAAAAATTGCAAAATGCGAAACTTTTTACTTGGAAAAAAATGAAAATTGGGAGGTTTTGGGGGGGGGGGGGTTTTTTTGGTTTGAAACCCGAGGTATTTTATGAGGACCCCCCACCAATGGGTTTTAAAACCCTATTTTTTTTTTACGACCCCCGGATTGGGAATAAAGTATACCTTTTTTTCAAAAAAAAACCCAATAAAGAGGTTTCGTTTAAAAAAAAATCCAAATACGGTGTCCTTAAGCCCTCAAAAAGAAACACCCAAAATATTTTAATAAAACCCGCACAAAAAGGGAAAAAAAATTAAGCTTTTTTCCCACCCCGGAGAGGCCCCAAGAAAGTGGGGTAATAATGGAACTCCCAATTTTCCCAAAAAAAGGTTTTCCCCCCCCTTTTTAAACTCCGCAATTTTTTTTGGCCCCCCGGATTTTTTTCCCCCCCTGGAATTAAAATAAATTGGAGTAAAACACCCCGAAAAGGGGGTTTTTTTAAATTTGGAAGAAATTCCCAAAACCCAAAACCGGAGGGCCTTGGGAAAAGAGCCCTTTTTTTTTTTTTTTTTTTTTTTTTTTTGGTGCCCAACCCCCACTTTTTTTTCCGTAAAATGGCTTTTTTTTTTTTTTTAATGGGTGGCCCACAAATTATTCCCCCCCCAAAAAGAAAAAATCATTGGCTTTTTTAAAAAAAATGGGAGAACCTTTCCCCCCCCCAAAACAATATTAAAATTTAACCCCAAAAAAAAACCAAAAAAGTTTTTTTTTTTTTTTCCAAAATTGGGGCCCCCGGTTTTTTGGGGGTTTTTGTTGGGAAATTTTTTTTTTTTTTTTTTTTTTTTTGGAAGTTTTACCTTTTTTCCCCCCCAACCCGAAAAATAAAAAAAAACAAATTTCTTCCCCAAAAAAAAAATGAGCCCGGTTTAAAAAATAGCTTTTGGTTGGGGGGGAGGCAGATTGAAAAAAACCCAAAGAATTTTAAAGAAAAACTTTAAATTTAAACGTGGGGGTTTAAAAAAAAAAATTGGGGGGCCCCCAAAAAAAGTGGGGAAGGCCAAGTTTTTTTAAAAAATAAGAAAGAAAAAGACAATTTTAACCCCCCCACGTTATGTGGGGGGGGGGGGATTTTGTTTTCCAAAAAACCCCGAACCAAAAAAAAGAGGGAATTTTTTATTTATGCTTTTTTGGTTTTTTTTTAAGGGCAGTAGAAAAAAAAGGAAAAAGAAAATTTTCCCCTTAAAAAACGCTCACCGAACTTTTTTTTTTTTTTAAAACTACCCTTTTTTTTGTCCGATGGGCAAAAAAAAAATGTAAAAATAAAAATTCCAAAAAAAATTTATTCCTTTTGTTTGGTATATTTTCCCCAAAAAAAAAAAAAAATGTTTTTCCCCTTAAAAAGGAGACAAATGAGGTTTAGTGAGTTCCCCAATTTTTAAGCCGAAAGCCCTGGGAAATTTTTGGAAATTGGGGTTTTTTTTTTTTTTTTTTTTTAAAGCCCTTCCGAATGGGAAAAAAAAAAAAATGTTTTCGAAGGAAGCGTTTAATAACGCCCTTTTTTACAAAAAACGTCGAATTTTTTGGTTCGAACCAATTGGGAAGGGGTTTAACCTTTTTAGTTTTTTTAATTTATTTTTTTTCTTCAAAAATTTGTTTTTTTTTTTTTTTTTAAAATTAAAATAAGTGTAAAGCACATACATGCATGCATACATGTGTATTATTTTGATTGTCAAAGCTGATATTGTTGATGACTTATGATTAGCATATGCCATCGAGGCATCGACTATTGGGAACTTGTATCAATTAACCCCACTTCAAGAGAAATGACTTGATTGATTAATTTATTAGAANCTAAAAAATATAGGACGGTTTTTATAACCCACCCAAAAGATATTGTTTTGCACGAAACGTGGAAAGTGACATATCTTGTAAAATGTTGTCACGGTTGATTCAATCAATCAATCAAGACATGGCTAATGAGATAGAATTATTCTTTCTTTCCATTCTTGTAATGCATAATAATTAGTTGTATATCTAATCTCTTAAATGCATCCCAATGTATTTTTAGCTAAAATTTATATGCATATACATATGTTAGATGCATTTCATCCAGTTAATCAAATCTAATGTATTTTTCGTTATCTACAGGCCAAATTTGTTGCTAGTACTACTTTGCCTTATTTTCACTTCAAATTCACTTTAGAACCTAATTTGGATGCATATAAATAAATAGATATACATGTAATTTTACTCGATGCATCTCTAATATGTGGTTATATTTATTTTCATACTTCTCATTTTAAGTTTTCTCCTCATTGAATCCCTAATCTTGCTTAGTTTTTTTCAAGGATATAAATGGTGTGAGGCATGGCGTGGCGGTATGCCCACGCCTCAAGCCTTACGAGCCATGGCGAAGCCATGACGTTTTTTAAGGCGTGACTAAGGCGGCAAAAACATATTTATAGATTTATCATTTATGCTATATATCATATTTCATATACATTTGGACTAATATATTAGACATTTAGACTAGTACTTATTATATAATTACGAGGCCCAAATACCAAATAGGTCAAATTTCACAATGCTTGTTAAAAAAAAAATGGTTCAAAAAGTGGCGCCACGCCTTATCAAAAGGTGGGCCTTTTCACGCCTTTTCTCGCGCCACGCCTAGAGCAGCCGCCATGGTCCATTTCGTGGCGGCGAGGTCACGCCTGGCGCCTTGGCGCACCTTTTAGAACACTGGTTTTTTTTTAACTCCAATATAATAATGATCTTTGGTCTTTACAAAATGGATAAATTGAATGGTATTAAATTTAGTTCGAGTTAAGTCGAGGCCAAGTATGTCAAGTTTGAAACTTGACTTGGGTCGAAAAAACTGAAACTTAAAACTCAACTCGGGATTGATCAAGTATTAACTTGAAAGCTTGAGCTCGATGTAGTAATCAAAACTCTCAAGCTCAATCCAACTCGATTTAGTTAACAGAATTAGAATATCAATAATGCGGAGTAGTATGAAAGAGGTCGACATCATTCAACTTAATATTGTTGAACTTTTCTCGACATGAACAAAAAGTATCTAAATATAATACATACATGTAAAAGAAATAAACTCGATAAGGCAGTTTTCACCTGGAAGCTACACTATATTCAAATCGAGTTGATTTTAAGTATTCGGGCTAATATCGAATAGCTTACGAATTAGTTCAAAATTTAACAGTATTCTCAATCACTTTATGATCATTGAGAATTCTTGTTCTTGTAATCATTTCCAATAAGTATTTTGTGAAAATTTAAATAATATGACGTAAGTAAAGGTTTTGAATGTTCGAATGGAAGCAGGAGCAGAATAAAACTGAATTGCAATTATGAGATGTAAACAGGACCGACTCAAGATTTTAAGAAGGGTGTGTCTACAAAGTGATCTCCAAGATTCTCGCCAATCGAATTGCTAAAGTGATTGCCTCAGTTATCGGTCCTAACCAAACGGCTTTTATTGAGGGTAGGCAAATCCTTGACGGGTGTCTTATTGCAAACAAAATTATCAGGATGACATCTATTGAAAAGCTTAAGCTTTTATTGTTCAAGGTTGATTTTGAGAAAGCTTTTGATAATGTCAATTGGAACTTTCTTCTTGATACTATGAGACAAATGGGGTTCGGTTCAAAATGGAGGAATTGGATCGCCTCTTGTCTTTCATCGGCTTCTATATCAATTTTAGTAAATGGTTCCCCTACGAACGAGTTCAAGCTCGAGAAAGGTCTTCGACAAGGCGACCCTCTCTCCCCGTTTCTTTTTCTCATCGTTGCCGAAACTTTCCAAGTTTATTTTGGAAGCATGTAGTAAAGGGTTTTATAAAGGGCTTTATCTTGCAGATAACGACACAAATATATCTCTCCTTAAATATGCGGATGACGCTCTATTTCTTGGAGATTGGTCGATACTTAATGCCAAATACCTTATCCATATTCTTAAATGTTTTGAACTCTCTTCGGGTCTTAAAGTAAACATATCTAAGAGCAGACTCATTGGCATTGGAGTTTCTGCGAGTGAAGTTCAAAGTATGGCTGTGGTCCTTGGATGTTCTCAGGAGTCTCTTCCTTTTATTTATCTTGGCCTTTCGGTAGGTAAAAGAACGAGATATTGTGATGGGTGGATTGTGGTTGTTAATTGTTTCAGAGATCAACTTTCCTCTTGGAAAGCAAGCTCTCTCTCTATAGGTGGTAGACTTACTCTTGTCAAATCCGTGCTCGGTAGTCTCCCCATCTACTACCTTTCCTTGTGCAAAGCGCCGTCAAGTGTCATTAATGCTTTGGAATCCATTAGAAGCCGCTTCTTTTGGGGGTTTCAGTGATTCAAACCATGGTATAAGTTGGATAAAATGGGGTAGCATTCTTCTTGATGTTGATAAAGGAGGCTTGGGGTTGGGAAGCTTATCAGCAAAAAATCTTGCCCTACTTGGAAAATGGAAATGGAGATTCCTCACAGAAAACAATGCTCTTTGGTGTCAAGTTATTAAAGTCTTTATGGTGATGATGGTGGTCTCTCGAATTCCTCTAATTCCTTTAGTATTGGTGGTACGTGGTGTGACATAATCAAGGCCGTGAAGACCATTGAAAAGATTGATGTATCTTTCAAAAATTCGTTTATGGTCAAAATTGCTACGGGTTCTCAAACTAGCTTTTGGAAGGATCCTTGATCTAGAGATGGAACCCGCCTTATGGATATTTACCCAAGGCATTACAATTGAGTTGTCCAAAGAGTGTAGAGTGACTGATCGATGGTCGTTGGTCAATGATAGTTGGTGTGGAACCTGGTCTTGGCGGATTCCTCCTCGAGGTAGGGTGTTGGACGATCTTGCGTCTTTTATCTCTCGCCTTGATAACTTCACCCTTTCCTCGAGTGGACAAGATAAATGGTCTTGGACTGGTGACATTTCTGGGACCTTTAATGTTAGGTCTCTTACAAAGATCATCCAAAACCACACTCTCGATAATTGTGCTATTGGCAGGAAACATAAATGGATCTCTTGTATTCCTAGAAAGGTCAACGTTTGTGTTTGGAGAGCCTCGCTAAACAGGCTTCCCACCCGATCTAACCTTTCTGTTCGTGGGGTTAACCTTCCATCAAATTGCTGCCCGTTGTGTGATGAAGAGGTTGAAGATATCGAGCATTGTTTAATTAAGTGCTCTCGAGTTCTTCCTATTTGGAAAAAAGTTTGGAGCTGGTGGAACCTCCCATCTCCTGTGGTGTTTCCTTCTTTTCAGGTTTGTGACATTGCTATGGGCAATATTAGTACTCAAGGGTGCTCTCGTATTAATAAGATTCTTCATGGCGTCTTACAATGTGTGATTTGGGTCATTTGGAGTGGAGAAATAGAGTTGTAAACGCTAGTCCGGACTCTGTAGGTACTACCAAAGAAGAAGACATTTTTCCTGCCATTCAAAGGATTTCGAAGAATTGGATTAACGCCCGGATGAAGAAAAATGCAGCTAACTGGAACAAATGGATCTCAAAGCCTTTTGATTTATTTCTTCCTAGTTAGCTTTTGCATTCTCAGCAGCCCTTTCTTGGAGTTCTTCATCTATTGTTGCTGATGCCTCCCTTCTTTTCTGGTTGTGTCGAAGTTCTGGATTTCGTCTAGATGCTTGATTGTCTTCCTGATCTGATCTTCTGGCGAGAGTATAGCTCTCTTTTATGTGGTTCTGTTTTCTTTGGACTCTGTATTATCTTTTTCTAGTTTTTTGTATTGTTCTCTTTTTGGGCTTCTCCTTGTAGCCCTTTTTTATATAATTCTAGCCTTTCAAAAAAAAGAAGGGTGTTGCACAAACTTTTTCCTTTAATAGGTGCTAAAATTTACACCATAAAGTATTCTTGAGCTAAGGTAAAGTTGCACTATAAAGAAAATACTAACACTTTCGGGGGTTGCACATAACACAAAAACGGCACTTTTTGAAATATATTACACTTCACGACTCAAAATCGGGTGTGACCCGTACCATACCTAGCATACATGTAGGTCCGTTCCGGAATGTAAATATAGCTTCATGAAAAACAATCATATCATAAGTGAGATCACAAGCTGTTTCGATATGGGCCACAGCAAGTTGTTTTATAGCTTTGTGATAGCATCGATACTAATCTTGTACCCTATCCAAGCTACAGATAGATATACGATTTTTTAAGCACAATTGTACAAATCATTTCATTATAATATAATATAAACGGCAAACTTGATGTGACATTAATTACTAAGCTTAAACACCTTATTAGTGGTTAATTCTCATTCCTATTGGTTGAAAAAGTGATATTAGCCCAAGTCAAAGGCTCAACAGTGGTAACATACCACTTTGGCAAAAGGCCATTGGCCAAGAAACATGTGAGATGTTCCTGTTCACTGATTAAGGGCCGTAATCACCTATGTAGTACATTTATACTGTTTTACTCCCTCTCCCACTCTCACAAATTCTAGATCCATCCATAACTCACAAATCAAAAACGCAAACAGAAACTCCACACACCATTCCTCCACTCTCTCTCAATATTCTACATCTAAAAAAATTGATAACAATTGCTGGTGAAGAATCTGTCAAAAACATCAAACCGTAAACCCTAAAAAGAATTGATCATCTTCTTAAAAATCTCAAACACCACGTAAATCATACATCACACAGAAACACGTNAAACAGAAACTCCACACACCATTCCTCCACTCTCTCTCAATATTCTACATCTAAAAAAATTGATAACAATTGCTGGTGAAGAATCTGTCAAAAACATCAAACCGTAAACCCTAAAAAGAATTGATCATCTTCTTAAAAATCTCAAACACCACGTAAATCATACATCACACAGAAACACGTACATACACTCAAATCATATAATCAAAACCCAATAGTTAGGGTTTCGAATTTGGGGGTTTTCTTTGCGGTAGCATTACTTTTCTTTATGGTCGATTCAGCTTCAGTTATACTTAGGTGGGAGAATCAAACCAGTTGCGGATACTAATTTTATGCCACCTTTTCGCTGATAGGTTATGATCCGTTCATATGTAACTCCCCCCCCCCCTTTTTTTTTTACTATTTTAAAATTAGGGTTTCGTTAATTTGGGTGTTTTGTTGATTTCTTTTCTAGGTTGCCTTGCTGATGATGTTTGCAGCTGAGCAATTTGAGGTATTTGTTTTCAGTTTTTTTACCTTTTAATCTGTGTTTGGTAATAAAGGTTTTGTTAATTTTTGGTTATTACTTTTTCCAATCAATTTTTATGAGACAAGAATGTTGCCGTATAATTTTGTTATTATGTTTCAATCAGTTTTTATGCAATTACAATTGTGGTGAAATTAGTTGTGAGAGGCTGTGATGAGTAGGATCAGCTTCGATGAAACTGAGATAGTCCGCGCCGTAGTGCTCACATGTGGTGAATTGTTTTATGCTTAGTATTGTAAATTTGAAGTTTGTGTCTGAATAGTGCTGATTTTATATGCAGTGATAGGCTTTAGTTGTAAACAAATTGATTTTTTGAAAAAATTATGCCACTTCGTAAGATTGCCTATTTTTGAGAAAAGTAGGGGCTCATGGATATGTAACACGGACTGATTAGAATAGCAGTAACCTTTGCTATATTTGTTTGGTTAACGAGTTAATGCTAATTCCACCCATTTGCCACGTCTACCTAGAACCAAGACGTCTTAAAAATCATGAATATTAAACAAGCCTCATAGTATTGCTAGATGTTTCAAGATAAAGGTTAATATAATGTTTCAAGATAAAACTTACTAACTATGATTTTGTGCAGGATTCAATTATATCCGCATAGGCAAAATTTATGGGGGTGTTTGGATTACCTTATTTCTTGGCTTATGGGTTGGGTAATCTGAATTTAGAATAGTTGATATGCTTGCCTTTTAGGCCGTGCCGTTAGGATTGGATGTGACTTGGTTGCGTTTTGGCATACGTTTCGTGGGCCAGGAGGTGATCCTATTAGTGCAGCCACTAAGATGTGACCGTCGGAGGGTGGTACTAATTCTTTCGCCATGGGTAAGCGAAGAAGTAAGATCACCCATATTTAGACCGCTTAGTATACTCCATGTGGATTGTTGTCTAGCTAAAGATAATGTCTGTGAATATGTTGTGTTAATATGCTGCAACTGCTTATTATTTTTTTTGCGGAATGCAGGCCAAACTAGGCTCCAAGGGTGGATATAAATATCGAAATTTAAGTTGAAGACAAGGACAGAGGTATATTAGATTATTTGTAGTAGATTAGACGTGGCATTACAATTCATTTGTGTGAAAACTGATGAGTATGGGTTATATTTGTTTAATAACATGTCAAATGGGGCAATAAACTGCCTAAGAGCGACACGGGTGAAACAGGTATCCCTCGAATATCACCGCACGTCTCCTAAATTATCTTTTCAGTTTTAATTCATTACTTATTATATATAAAAAAAAGAGTTCATGGGTTCACCCAACCTCATCCGTTAGATTTATGAATGAGGTGTGTGGATCAGACTATTACATAAATGTGTTTGGACGGTACCAAGTTACTGAAGTAAGAGGATTTTTTGGACCAGGTATCCGCTAAAATAAAGTGTAGTCGAAGTGAATTCAGACGATTATCAATTCCAAAGATGATTGAAGCCCCAATTGGTTAGTATGGACACCATATATTTGCTTTTGTTCATTTCGTTGGGGTGTTTGGCATTGCATTTGACTCTCCCCCGCCTCTTAAAGGGCGCGGAGTTGACTTGCGTGTGTTAATATTTATTCACTACATTAACTAAAGCTATGGAATTTGCTGACTTTTTCTTCTCATTTAATGCAGATTAAACACGTATAGCTTATTGCTGATGAGTCTCGCTTATGACAGATTTGCTTGCTGCAGTTACGAATGTTCATTAGACGGATTGAATCAAAAATCTACCTGTAGCAGTAATGCAAGAGACTACTTGCACCAGTTACGTGTGACATTCTCATTTGGCCAGTTATGATTCTTAACCTGAGATGAAATTTGTTGAAATATATGACTCTAAATTGAGTTATGAAGATAAAAAAATAACAGTTATTGAAATTTATTTATGCTCTTTTTATCTTCTGTTGTTAATAGGCCAAATATTGAAGGAACACATGGATTGTTGTTCAAATCATCCTGGCGAAATGAATACGCTGTGAAAGCTAAAGGCTCAAATAACACAGGTCAAAGGATTATGATTAATAAGGTAAACATTTTCTTTTGTTTATATAGTGTATATAAATGCATGTACTGTTGATGACGGAGTTAATGTCGCAACTTTCGGATGCATGTACTTTGTTTGCACACACAATATTTCTTTTAGTAATTCGATGAGAGCTTGATCTTGGGTTGCATGTTTGCCTTCATGAAGTGAGTCAGTACATGTATACCTTTTTGAATCAAATTTAAATTAAACAAAGTATTGCTCGGTTCTTTTTAATTAAAGTTTTAAACTAAAAATTTGTACCTTCACAAATACAAATGCTCCAAAAGTTCACGACTAGCATATCGCTTGATTACTTTAACTCTTTGTTCTTCTGTTTTAGCCTTTTTTTTGTGGTGTGAACTTAGTAGAAAAGAATGTCAGGTTCACCTCAAGTAAGCAACAATAACAACACTTTATTTTTGGTACAACACTAGAAAACAAATGAAGGGCAATCCTCTTTGTAAAATTTGTACTCACACCAATTATATTTTCAGATGTCTCACCTAGAAATAGTTGAATGCACCAGTGACACTCCTTAATCTACACATGCTGCATTCTCATGAAAGTTCACTAATTAGTGGGTCTAATGTGTGCATAGTGCAACTTATTGCTAATTACGATGATTAGTGAACCTACTGTAATATACTTTTGAGGGTAACTAATTAAGTTAGTTGTATTGTACATGCTTATTCAAGCTACTAAAGAGTGCCTAATGGGCTGACGTTAATTGCTTAGTTATGAGACCACAAGTTGTTTGAAATGGCCAGTTCAACTCAATGTGTCGGTTACATTTTTAGGTTCTTAATGTTCTAAACTTGCAGCCGAAACTGAACCAATGAAAGAAGCGACACCTAAACCACCTCCAATTGGACCCAACAGAGGAGCTAAAGTAAATGGTTCATACGTATCATAATATATGTAACTTAAAAGGTATTTGGGAATCTGTTTTAGAAGAGGGAGTGATTGAAAATAGGATATAAACTACCTTGGTATTCTAAAAATGTTATCCTAAAAGCTGTTGGTGATTTATGTTTATAGGCGCATTCAAACAACCCATATACTATACAACTATGTATTTACATCAAGTCTTTTATTCATTGTAGTAGGCTGTTACAACTCAAAGGCTCGAAAAGATTGTTGTTAACCAATTCGGGTAGCTGCTTCCCATGATTCCTTCCATACCTAAAGCTATACTTGATGCTGTAGGATTGTTAACATTCAGGAGCTCCACCGGCTGGAGTGTCTCAAAGCTTATTTATGAAGCCGAACGCAAACGATAAGGAACCACTTTCACAACAGTCTCAACAAAATCAAACTCAAACATGGTTTACATTGCAAATAAAAAGCCTACATCTTGGTTCCCCTATAACTGAAACATTAGTATAACCTTAGGTTGAACCCTATTTTTTGGATGATGAAATGTTTTGCACTTAGATATATACAAAATGTTTGACTCTTTGTATTTTAAGGTTTTTTGATTATTAGTTACCACTATTTTTGTAACCTGTAAATGTTCCACAAATGATCTTTGCCATATGAATAACTTAGAAACTTGATGTTAATAAATTCATACTCAAATGACCCCAGCAGCAAGTAAACATTACCACATTTTTTGAATAACTTAGTATAACCTTAGGTTGAACCCTATTTTTTGAATGTGAATACCTTAGAACGATTGCACCTAAGTAAACATTACCACAGTTGTTCTATACATCAATACAGCATCCCAGCAGCAACGCGCGGGCTACCCCGCTCGTTGCTATATAAAACGCGAAGTCCATGTAGCATGAACTTAAATATTAACAACTTGATACACACTTCACAATTCTAAATTCTCACTACTAACGTACAAACAAATTATACAAACCATACAACATCAACAAACAATATCAAACCTCTTGAGCTACAACCGAATCGTTTTGAGCTCTTCCGAGCTGAACCTCCTCCTCCTCATGCTTCAGATTCACAACCGTCTCACCTAAATACACCCCTAAAAGTGTCGATAAACTAACCTTATCAATTGCTTCACGATGAAACGATTTGCAAACCATGTACAAAACCGTTTGGGTCACGATAAATAAGCAAAACCACACCAACAATACCAAACCACATAATATCCCAATCATCACTCTCCAAACAATACCTAATTCAAATATGTCATCCCCATATTCGACAAATAATTCTATCACTATTATCAAACCTACCAAAATCGCGTACATCACAAACGCGATCATCATGCCAACTTTCTTTTTACCATATAGTAACTTTTTACCCTTTTTCATGGCTTTGAACCCGTAAACATTTTCTAAAACAGTCACAACACTAGCTAACTCCCAAATAACGCTTAGATATAATAAACCTAAACAATATATAATCGCAATGACAACTATTATACTAACCCCCGCTAGTGAGTAACCAAAAATAATACGTATGATAGCTATAATAATACCTAATATAACGTCATAAATGATGAAAGCTAGGTATATGAATAAAAATGTTACGAGTAACCATTTCCATATCTTTGGAACTATTTTGATGACGTCGAGGAAAGTGATGTCACGTTCAGAGTATATTGACGCAATTGTGAAGACAATTGCGCCAGTAGCAAATAGAGAAAAGACAGTTAGGAAGGTGAAGTATATGATTTTGAATAGCCAATAATAGGTCCAATCTTTTACGGTTGTTGAACTATAAGTGTCAGTTGTATCTGTATCGTATGGTAATGAATTATTTTCGACTTTGTCGAAAAATTGATGTGAAATCACCATATGAGCTAAGAAAATGAGTGTGAGTGGGAGGATTAGGGTTAGAGTGATTTTCGTGAAGATTTTTTTGTTTGTAAAGATTATTTTGAATGATTGCTTGAATATTCCGAAGAATCCGAGGCTTTTCATGTCTTCTTCGGTTCGATCCATGTTGATTTCTGCTAGATTAGTAGAAGATTTTTGTTGAAGATGAACATGTGTGTATGATTTAAGGAGCGTTTAGGAGTTAATTTACGTGTTTTATTTCTATATAATAATGTAAAAAAAAATGACAATCTCTACAAGTTTCGACCTAAACCACTATTTTCATAATATAATAAGTTGAACTAGGGCCATAATGATATGTCATGCTTATCAAAATCATCCTGCCAAATATGATCTACTTTTAAGATGGTCAATATGCATGTTGTGAGATCTTAATTAGCTTCGACTTTGTTGAGCTCACTTTAATAACGATAGTGATACACATGTTTTACACAAAATGAGTTAGTCAACTTTGTCAATTTCTTGAAGAAAAATAACAAAGACAAGAAAACAGAAAAACACAAATCAAAAAAGAAATTGGTCTAACAGAGTTTCATGATGTTATTTTATTGGACCGATATCTGCGACCCTTTTTGAGAATTTGGTTTGGTCCAATGGAGTGCCTGATAAAATAATAAATTACTAGAATTTAGGGTGAAGCCCACTAAATTAATAAACTATTAGGGCCGGAAAGTCAAACGGAAAAAGAAAGGGAATGCAAAAGAATGAGTGAGGTGGGTAATCAATCCCTTACGTCCCAATTTACTCTATAATGCTTGATTACCCACTACGGGGTAATCAATTCATTTGTACTCACTAACCAAGCACTAAATAATGAGTGAGGTGGGCCCTTTTAAATACCTTATCCATTCCCCACCCCCACTAAGCACCCCTTTATTTTTCGAGTTTTGCTAACAATAGCCTTTAAGTCTGCGATTAACAAGTTAATTTCTATTCCAATTCATGGTAAGTATTTGAATCATCAAATCAGTAGTAGTATAGATTAGTTAGATTCGTAGAACAGAAGAAGAGCTTGCTTTAGACTTTCTGTTCAAGCGGCGCTCGCTCCCTCTCTACCTTACCAGGACTCTACCTCAATCGATTGTTTGTTATGCTAACAAGTTTTCCAGAATTATATCCACATTTTTCAGAATTATCAACCAATCATAATTATTATTTTTAAGAGAGAATTTTATTTATTTCCTTGCTAAACTAACAAATTATATCAATATCATTAGTAAAATCTTAATTACATGAATATCTTTCCAAAACTTAAAAATACTCTTATATGCCCAAATCAACAATTTAATATATATTAAATGATTTTTGTAATTATATCAAATTTCTGGATATCAATTAAAAGTTATATTACCTTTTACCCTTTTTACTCATCACAAAAGTCCCCATACTGCATTTGTCTCTGCTTCTACACATTATTTAATCTACCATTTCTCCTTAAATTATCCTTAATGAATGGTTGAACTACATAATAATAATAATAATAATAATAATAATAATAATAATAACAACAACAACCATTTTTTTAATCTTTAGTTTAATTTGATTATATTGTAATTAAAATGAGTCATCATCTTATGCTCGTATATACAATTGTTAGTGCTACCATGAGTTTTATTTGTTGAGGCTGTAGAGAAGCGCAAACCAAAGAGATGACATTAATTGATTGATTTTAGCGATCTTAATATATGCGAATGTTAATTATTCTAACTCTATGGCATGTGATGATTAAGGAAAATGCTATTTCTTCCTACAAATTGTTCCTATTTATCCTCCTATTTACAGGATCCTGACAAGTGTCAGAAGATGGCTTGGATGTAGAGAGATAATTAGTGAGAAAAAATATATATATAATATTATTGTGTGTGTAGGAGAATATTGTAGGAGGCTTTAGCAATACTCGATGATTGATTAGAATACTAATTAGATGAAGGCTAGTGGCCATTGCAAGAAGAAGAAAACGTTAAAAGATTATACATGATTTCAATATTGGGATTTTCTATTTATTTGAGAAGGGTATATGAGTAAAAAGGTAATACAATTATTTAACGGAAATTTTAGACAAAAAAATTAAACTACTTAATTAAGATTAAATTGTTGATTTGGATATATAAAAGTATTTTTAAATTTTGGAAGGATATTTATGTAATTAAAATTTTGTCAAAGATATTAATGTAATTTGTTAGTTTAGCAATGATAAATGAAATTATCCATATTTTTAACTATGAATAAACTATAGCTTTTTAACCACAACCTTAGAGCTGATCTTAGCAAAACCTATTTTTATTAATAAACTTTGACTAATACTGTGATAAAGTGGTTGTGAATTTCTAATTACGTTTACGCCAACCCCAACCACAACCACGTGTACTTTAAAATTTATTCAAATTTGAAGAGGAAAGAACATATTTTAAAAAACATTACTCTTCTAAAAACTTGTTTTCTCTAACCATACACTTCAAACTTTAATTTTAAAACATTTTATAAACTAGTTAAGGTCACTTCATATACTACTAGTATATAACAAGGAAGAAGGCGCCCGCCGCGTTGCGGCGGGGCTTTTCGGTGTAGGTTGGCGATATAGTTTGGTGCTGGTTGTCGATGTATGGTGATCGTTTATGTTAGGCNAATCAGCAACAATTCAGAGAAAGAAATATAAGAAACAAAAAACCTGGCACATGCTTTTTTGAGCATATAGCACTTCAGAATAAATAAACCGAAACACCCCTTAAAAGTAGAAAATGTATTAACTTCCAATTACAATTAGACGGATATCTGATAAGAAACGGATAACATTATAACGTTTTATAAAATAAATCAGGCCTCTCTACTTCGCAACTATCTTGTCAATAACATCAGATAGAACCATTGCAAATCTTGTGCTCCAACTAACCGTCATTTAGTTGACACAAAAGAATACAATATGAATATACCTGGTAGAAGGTTTTTCCCATATGAATTTGACCGACGGCATTATCCAGTAACAAATATATGTATCCCGGATTGTATTATTTAATTATTAAACAAAACGTATCTGTTTTGACCCGTTACCCAACCTCACTGAAATTCTGATTCGACTATGTGTCCCAAATCTACTTGGTCTATTAGCCTCTGCAAGCTTCCCAAGCCTCCGGCATTCTTGTTTTTGTTCGTTAGCCTATTCAGCAGCAGTGGGTTTCTTGACTGTGAGCAGAAGGAAATGGTTGAGATAAATCCGTCAACAATCATGCACATCTATTAAAAACATAACTGACCAAATTAAAGAATATGTAAGAAACATAACTCTGGTTATTTAGTTGCAAGCTCATAATCCACGTAATTCACAGTAAAAATCCAACAGTTATTGAAAAAATAACAACAAAAAAACGAATCACTAATATTATTTGCTCATTACACTACTAAAAACATCTTCGTTTGAAGAGTCCACAGTCAAATGGTGTAATTTACACTTATGCATGAAAGAAGTCAGATTTGCTATTAAAGTAAGTATATCATTGAGCTGCTATTGTTTGAACTCCTTGCTTGAAAAAGAATTGGCCAAGAACTTAGTTAAAGATATTCAGTACGATACTACTACACTTCAATTTTAGTTAATATTGAAGGACGCATTAATGGAATGAAAATCATATATATAGTCAAATTTGATATCTATATGATTTTGTTAAAAAACATTAAGGAACAAAAGTACTTCACTGAAGTTATTGAATTTATAAATTAACTTAATGAATTTTCTTAATGCAAAAGTACTTTTATGAATGAATTTACTGTATAAAGTTAAATAAAGGGCCATGAGATCTTAGGAACTATAATATAATAGAAACACTTACCGGGAGATACGCATTCTCCAACGACCATAGAAGGCCATGGTCTTCTCTTTGCTTGCGTTGTATTGTCAAAAGCGAGACCATTCAAAGTCGAAGTTGCGTAGATGCATCCGTAGCGCCACCGGCACAACAACCCTAAAGCCACAATAAATGTAGCATTACATTTAAATATAATATAACCAATTTTTGCAGCGTCTTCGCCACAATTCACAATAGACTCAAGTGAGGACATGTCTTTGTTTCAGGAAGCTGCAAATCACCCTACTGATCCTGAAGCATCACCAACATCCTTCCCACCAATTAATTACCCAAAATTTCGGCCAAAATAACCGCAGGTAGCTGCAAGCTGAATGATAAATAAACGTGGTTCAGGTTATGAGCAATTCAAAAACCAAAAAAAACAAAAACAAAAAACAAAAAACAAAAAACTACCTTCGTATGGATGTGGAGTGTAGCCACAGACCCTTTTTAGCCATTTAAATAAAATAGATAATGTGTTGATAACCTTTGCACTGGAATCATATTTCTTGTACATAGGTAGAAACATTACCGATCACATCTGTCTTCTGAAGGTTAAATGGCCCCGTTCGTCCGTCTCCTCACTTCCCTCCACCAATACTTTCAATGCCTCCGCCCATCTCTTGGCTGACATCCTACCAGTATCACTCGCATACTTAAAGTATCACTCGCATACTTAAAATCTGTCGAAACTTGTTCCTTCTTATACCCCCGTGCCTGAATTATACCTTTGAAGAAGCAAGTACAACAGCGACATTGTTAGCATGTGACACCTTCATACGAATCATATAGCACTTTCCTCCTCGACAGCCTAAAAACTCAAATGCAAAGGCAAAGGCAGAAAGTTTAATCAATGCAAATCCAAAAGTGGCAAAACCTAATGCAAAGTCAAGGTGCATACCACATCCACTAACAACTTTGGCCGCGGTAAACCGTTAAGATCGTGCTTGTTCATTTTGGCTCTTTTGGGCAACACCATCTACACGACATTTTCAGATATGTTAATAATATGAAGATGCTAAATTTAAAAAGTTGTAAGAAAATATTTCAAATAATAAGTTAAACCAAACACCCCCTTATTTTATATTCTACCAATATGAAAACAATAGCGATCAAATAAAAACTTACCACAAACTGAATTCTCTCATCACTTTGATCGAACAATTGGCGGGCAAGAACTCTAATATAAACAAACCCACTTCCCAATTCACCTTCAAGTTGAAACACTTAACGCCATCTTCAAAGCAACCATATTTATCATAGTTTGTGTTTGCAGATCACAAACTTACTGGTTTCCCCCCATTAATTTTCCCTTTTCAACCTGTGAAAGAATAAATTTCCTATTAACCCATAACCCGAATCAAAAATTTGAAACCCATTATAGAGAAACCTATACCCAACATCATCCTGTAAACACAATCGAAACCAAATCCCTTTGTTAATATGAGATCTTACACACACACACACACACACACACACAAATAAAAGATTAATTATCCCCCTGGCTAGTGAAATCCAACCTAATGTCAAGATGCCTCCGTAATTTCCGCTACAGATGGAACCGGAAGCTAAATCCGCAAGACGATCTACAACTTCGAAAAGCGTGCCGTGAGTCGGTGTTCCTTATCAGTCAAGATTATCTAAAATCTGTATCAAGCACGAGGAAAGAGAGAATCAATAAAATAAGAAACTGTTGGGCCAACTAAAGCGCAGAACAGATCAAAATCAGCCCAATCCAAAGCCCGTAAAAAAATTCTTTTTTAATAGTACCATCAACGCAAATAGTATATATAGAGAATAGCATTATTCTATGTTTTAAAGTATAAATAGTGATCCATGCTTCGAAATTTTTACCAAATTTGAAGCACAGTGGAAGATGGCTTTTGATGCTTTATTTATCACAAGATTCTACTTGGCATATTCCTTGTTTGGTAGTAATAGCTAGTCTGATAGGGTGGAGCCAGAGGTTTCTCTCAAGGTACACTCAAAATGTGTAACTTTTGTAAAAATATCTTCTTCTTTTAAATGCACCCCATTCAATAAATCATGTACACTTTTTGTGTAATTGTGTACTAGTACTATATTATTTGAGGAAAAGGAATATATGGTTCTCTTACATCTACATTTATATGCGAAATTATTCTAAATTATTAAAAATTATGTCATTTTTATTAATATTTTTTCAAAATTTAAGTAGTGAAACTAATGCATGCATAGTGAAACACTTTTTAGTGGTGAATTAAATCAAAATTGTTGAATCTAGCACTAATTCGTCAGTTAATAGAAACACCCATCAATATGATGTAGAAAAACATATATTAGGGTGAACCCAACTTTAGTGATTTTACGATAAAATCAAGAGAAAATACTAATATTATGAATGATATAATACAAATGAGGCAGATTTGACGTTTTTCTGTTTAAAACGAGCGACGTAAGTTATATTGAAAGTTGCATGTAAGGCTTACGAATGTGACGATAACTGCCATATTCATTTTCCTCAATATTATTTATACGCAATCATTTGTAGGGCCGCAAGTCAAATTTTGTAGCAGCAATGCACTTATAGTCAATAAAGTTCCATCACTGTCGTTTGACCATATTTACAACAACAACAACGAAACCCAAACAGGCAGGGTAAGGAAGGTGATCTAAATCATTGTGAATAAAAGAGTGTTTGTTCTAAGTTATTGATTCTTTTGTTCACGTTCATCGAAAATGATTAATTGCACATAGGCGTCCAACTTTTGGGCTTGTGAGCTTATG
>LBNU01002441.1:1654-14224 GCA_014162995.1 Artemisia annua
ATATGCTTTCGGTGGATGTATCCATTCGAAAGATGTATGAAGGTTATTAAAGGACATGTGAGAAATAGGAATAGACCAGAGGGATGCATTGCTGAGGAGACTATTGCGGAAGAAACAATAGAGTTTTTTAGCGAATATCATAAAACCATGAAAACTATTGCTATCCCACATGATAAACAAGAAACTGATGAAAATGAGGAAGGAAAGCCATTGTCGGCTGGCAAATCAAGTGAATTTTCAGCGGAACTCTTTCAGAAAGCACATTTGTATGTATTACAGAATACAGATGAAATTGTACCGTATATCGAGTAAGTGTTACTTAACACGTCTATTTCTTTACTTAAAATGATCTATGAAATATAATAATCAAACACATTGTTTCAGGCGGCACAAGCAAGTTTTGAAAAGAGAAAACCCGGGCCTGCGAATAGCATTACTAGAGAATGAGCACAATAAATCTTTTGCTAAGTAGTTACGCAAAGAGGTAATTAATCTTATGTTATTTATAATTGAGTTTTTTTTTTTGGTGCAAAGATGAATATTTTATTAATCTTCCCAAAATATACATCATAACAAAATTACTTGTAATGAAATTCAGGTTCAGAGAGAGTTGCAAATCGACAAAGAAAGCATATCAGAAACTGTAAGGTGGATATCATATGGACCACGCGCCAGCTTAGTGAAATATGATGCATATAACATCAATGGGTATACATTTCGTACGAAATGTCATGAAGGCAAAGTTTACCAGAACAGTGGGGTTAGTGTTGAGGCATTAGATCTGCACATATCTAAAGAAGTTGCAACCACAAGGCAAGCCTTTTATTATGGGGTTTTGCAAGAGATATGGGAACTAGATTACCGTTACAGGCAAATTCCCCTTTTCAAATGTGATTGGGTTAATCTCAGAGGTGGTGTGAAACGCGATACTATTCTTGGGTATACGTTGGTTGACCTGAATAATTTAGGCCACAAGTTTGATCCGTTCATATTAGCCTCACAAGTACGACAAGTGTTTTATGTGCATGACCAGGTAGATAAAAAATTGTCTATTGTGTTTAAGACACCTCCCAAGAATTACAAAGATAAGTATGACGAAGTCGATGAGGAATTTAGTACAGTCATTCACCAGCACAATGATAACATATTGCCACATGTGGATCGACGTGACTTGGGTAATGAATCACGAAATGACTACTATCGAACCGTTATACGAAAATCCAAGTGAACCATGATATGTAATAAGAGCTTGGGAATTGTCCCATGGTTTTAGTTATTAGTGTTATGTTAGGGAAATATGTAACATTGCCTTTATGGCTCACTTTCTTAATAAATTTACCTTAAAGATATAAAAAAATGTTTGACCTGTTATTTATGTGTATTTTGTGTGGCTAATGATCATCCAATGGCCATATGAACTTTGTTTTTGTGTGGCCTTTGGTAACATTTGGTCACACAAAGGATGCTTTTGGGGGTGTATTTTGTCACATACAAGTAAGCATAAAGTGACCAAAGGTGTGAATAAGAGTGACCATATGATACATAAAGTGAAGGAATGTGTATCTTGTGTGGATATTGATCATCCAATGGCCACATGAACTTTGTTTTTGTGTGGCCTTTGGTAATATTTAGTCACACAAAGGATGCTTTTGAGGGTGTATTTAGTCACATACAAGTAAACATAAAGTGACCAAAGGTGTGAAAAAGTGTGACCATATGATGCTTAAAGTGAAGGAATGTGTATCTTGTGTGGCTATTGATCATCCAATGGCCACATGAACTTTGTTTTTGTGTGGCCTTTGGTAATATTTAGTCACACAAAGGATGCTTTTGAGGGTGTATTTAGTCACATACAAGTAAACATAAAGTGACCAAAGGTGTGAAAAAGTGTGACCATATGATGCTTAAAGTGAAGGAATGTGTATCTTGTGTGGCTATTGATCATCCAATGGCCACATGAACTTTGTTTTTGTGTGGCCTTTGGTAATATTTAGTCACACAAAGGATGCTTTTGAGGGTGTATTTAGTCACATACAAGGAAGCATAAAGTGACCAAAAGTGTGAATAAGTGTGACCATATGATGCTTAAAGTGAAGGAATTTGTATCTTGTGTGGCTATTGATCATCCAATGGTCACATGAACTTTTTTTTTGTGTGGCCTTTGGTAGCATTTAGTCACACAAAGCATGTGTTTTGGGGGTGTATTTGGTCACATACAACTAACTATAAAGTGACCAAAGGTATGCATAAGTGTGACCATATGATGTTTAAAGTGAAGGAATGTTATGATGTTTAAAGTGAAGGAAATGTGTATTTTGTGTGACTATTGTACTTAATATTGGCTACACTTAAATAATGTGTGACAACACGTTTAGTGTGACCATATATGACATTTGGTCATACTATTTGAAGTAAATGTGACTATGTAAATAACCTTTTGGCAAACTAACACAAACTAAACTTTAAAGACACATATTAACTTACATGACCATATGTATAGGATTTTGGCTACACTTAACCAATGTGTGACAAAACGTTTAGTGTGACCATATATGGCATTTGGTCACAGTGTTCAAGTGTGTGACATATATTTGTCACTCTTTATATGTATATTGTGACTAATGTTTCAACCATACTTACGTGACCATATGTATTTGTCACGCGATCCAATTTGATATGTGGCTAAACAATTAGCAAAACATATCAGTCACCCTAAAATAATGTGTAACAAACTTGACTGTATGATTTAGACACACAAAAAATTACGTCATGTGACTAATAGAGTCCTAATGGTCACATACAAAATTCAGGTGTGGCTAAATGATCCAAAACGCAACTACCAGATACCTTTGGCCACAAAATGATCGATTGTGTGGCAATAGAGTCCTAATGGTCACACATTTAAAATGTTCATGTGTGGCTAATTAGTAAATGTTGTCAATTCTCGTGCCTTCAGCCACATAAATATGTCAATGTGTGGCCATTCCATTTCGCCCATGTGTGACCAAATGTAGTTTTTGTACTAGTGCTCAAGAAGAGTTTGTTTTGGTTGAAAAATGGAAGATTGGTCCAACTATTATTCCCACTCAGGAGAACATAAGCTCACCAGATGATCATTCTCCCAAGGGAGATGGGGGAAGTGGCATGAAATCATCTGGTGATGCACAGGTGGTCAATGATGAGCCACCTTTGGATGATGTCACAAAGGAAACTACCTCAAGCAGTAGTCTGTCTGATTCTGCTGCTACAAACAATTCTGCTGCTGAGCAGACTGCTTCTCAAACAACACTCAAGTTTCCCACTGCTGACACACAAGGCATATCCTTGGTTGATACATCTTCTCCATCTGATCCAGACATGCCTGGATTGACAGAAATATATGAGGATACAGATGATGAAGCTCTTGATGGTGGACTTTTTGGTGCTCAGACTGATTTCAACAACATGGAACTCAACATTCCTGTAAGTCCCACAAAGACAACAAGGATACATAAGCATCATCCAAAATATCAAATTTTGGGTGATCCATCATCAAATGTTCAAACAAGGAAGAAGACAAAGGAGCAACAGGATCTACTTCTCAAAGGTTTCTTTGCTAGATCTTTACATCAAAGAAATAGTCACAAAGATCTACAAAATTGCCTATTTGCTTGTTTTCTATCACAAATAGAACCCAAGAGGGTCTATCAAGCCTTACAAGAGTCAAGCTGGGTGGAAGCTATATAGGAAGAACTACTCCAATATAGGATTCAAGAAGTTTGGACCTTGGTAGATCTGCCTAATGGAAAGAGGGCTATTGGGACAAAATGTGTTTTCAGATGCAAAAGAGATGAAAGAGGCATTGTGATTAGAAACAAAGCAAGATTAGTTGCTCAGGGATACACACAATAAGAAGGGATTGATTATGATGAAGTATATGCACCTTTGGCCAGAATTAAGGCTATTAGACTATTTTTGGCCTTTGCTTCATATAAAGACTTTGTAGTGTATCAAATGGATGTGAAGAGTGCTTTTCTGTATGGGGAAATCAAAGAGGAGGTTTATGTGTCACAACCACCTGGTTTTAAAGTTCCAAATTTCCCTAACAAAGTTTACAAAGTTGAAAAAGCACTGTATGGATTGCATCAAGCTCCCAGAGCATGGTATGAAAAGTTGTCAACCAACTTGTTGGAATGTGGTTACACTAAGGGTAGGATTGATAAAAATTTGTTCATGAAAAGAAATAAAGATGATATTTTGCTGGTACAAGTCTATGTTGATGACAACATCTTTGGTTCTACAAGCAAAGCTATGTGTGAGGAGTTTGAAAAGATTAAGAAGGATAAGTTTTCCATGAGTTCTATGGGAGAACTTACATTCTTTTTGGGGTTACAAGTGAGACAAAAGGAGGATGGAATATTTATCAGTCAAGATAAGTATGTGACTGATATTTTGAAGAAATTTGGCTTTACTGATGCCAAGCCTGCAAAGATAACTATGGAGAAATACAAGCCATTCTTGAAAGATGAAGAAGGCAAAGATGTGGATGTTAATGTGTACAGATTAACGATTGGTTCATTGATGTATCTTACAGCTTCAAGACCAGATATTATGTTTGTTGTATGTGCTTGTGCAAGATTCCAAGTTACTCCCAAAGAATCACATCTTAATGCAGTAAAGAGGATCTTTAGATACTTAAAGCATCAACCCAAATTGGGGCTTTGGTATCCTAAGAATTCACCATTTGAATTAGAGGCCTTCTCTGACAGTGATTATGCTGGAGCTTGCTTGGATAGAAAATCCAAAACAGGGGGTTGTCAATTTCTTGGAAGCAGGTTGGTGTCATGGCAATGCAAGAAACAAACTGTGGTGGCAAATTCTTCAACTGAAGCTGAGTATGTGGTTGTTTCAAGTTGCTGTGGTCAAGTTCTTTGGATGCAAAATCAATTACTGGACTATGGGTACAATTTTATGAACACCAAAATTCATATAGACAATAACAGTACCTTATGCATTATTAAAAATACTATTTTTCATTCTAAAACAAAGCATATTGAGATAAGATACCATTTTATTAGAGATTGTTATGAAAAGAAGTTGATTCAAATTGTTAAAATCCATACTGATCAAAATGTTGCAGATCTACTTACCAAACACTTTGATGTGGGTAGATTTCAATATTTGATTGCAAGTATTGAAATGATCAATCTTTAGAAAACTTATCTCTCTGTGTTTTGTAAAGTTTTGTAAAAATTATCTGTACTGTTATTGCTCTTAATAGTTTGTTGTCATTGCTTATTGTGGAAAATGCTGCTAAGTCCACTCTGCTGCTATATGGACATTCTGCTGCTGAGTTGGATTTTGCAAATTTTTGTTATTATGGACTTGTATGTTTTGTGGTTTAGACTAACATTTTACAGGCTCAAGTTTATATGGATGATTTTGTTGTATGTAAAAGAATATAGTTCAATAAAAACAGTAAATTTCATTCAATAATCAAAGATGCAGATTACAAAGAAAGTCCTACAAAACACAAAAGATCTACATCAATGGATTCCTAACAAGCTACTCCATGTGTCCTTTCCCTTTGCCCTTTGGATCAGACTTCTTCTTCAAGTGCATATATTTGGTCCACACTTTCTTGCAAGCAAGGCCAAGCACAACCTTGAGGGGAGGTTTCCTTGATGACTTGGATGGCTCAGGCACTGGTATTGGACTCAGTGATGCCATGGCTGTTTCAAGAGCCTGTGCAAGAGCATTGGGAAGCTTCTTGGAAAGTTCAGAGGTTTCTTCTCCATGGGCAGACCTTGAAGTTCCCTCACCTTTATTTTTAGCTGTAGATTGGTATTTGGGATGGTATGGAAGAATGGAGGCATTGATGTCATGCTTGAACTTTCTGGCTTGTTCCTTTGTCCTCATTCTTCTATGAGGAGGACGATATGGTGGAAGGTATGGTGGGCATGGCATGGTATCCAATGAGGAATCAGAATCAGAGGATTCAGAAGCAGAAGAGTTATCTACAACTTCGTGCTTTGGTGCCATGATTGGAAAAGATTGATTAGATTGTGAAGATTGAATGATTTTGTTTTGATTATTGGAAGAGGTTAGGGTTTAATGTGTGATGAATTAGGAATGGATCGGATTCTTCTTTAATAACGGGTTAATTGGGGATAATAATTAATGTGAAGTTGGTAATTGGCATTAATAAGGGAGAATAAATGGAAGGTTTAAGTTTTGACTTTTTGACCGAGAAATATCCTAAGTACAGTCAACTCTGCTGCTAGAAGAATCATTCTGCTGCTAGTTATTTTACTCTGCTGTTGCACAGGGTTCTGCTGCTCAGTTTAAAAGTGGAAGGGCGGTTATGTAACTTCCCAAATCAGTTTAAAAACCTAATTGGATCTCACAATTAGTTTTTACGCGCTCCCAATTGAAGTATAACCACACCCTAACACTCCATTATCATCAAAGTCAAAATCCCCAAAATACACAAACCCTAATTCATGGAAAGTACACGCATGTGGGCTGAGAATCACAACAATGTTGCACTTCTGGATGCATCAATGGTTCCTGAAGAGTTCACAGATATGGTAAAATTTCTTAATGCTACTTCCATTAGGTATGCATTAACTGTGAACCCTACTATATATCATTCTTACATTAAACAGTTTTGGTTTACTGCTAAAGTCAAAACTATAAATGGAGAAAAACATATTAGGGCCATGGTAGATGGTCAACAAGTCCTTGCCACTAAATCATCTATTAGAGAGATTCTTCTCTTTGATGAAGAGAATGCGCCTAAGGTTCTTGTTAACACTGACATTTTTGAAGGTTTACATGCTCTGGGATATGAGAGGAAAAATGATGGTTTAAAATTTCAAAAAGGTCTTCTCTGTTCTCAATACAAATTTTTGGTCCATAATCTCTTACATTGTTTGAGTCCTAAAACATCTGGGTGGAATGAGTTCAGTGCACCCATAGCCTCTGCTATGGTGTGTCTATGCAATGGAAACCCATTTAATTTTTCAAACTTGATTTTAGAGGGTTGGCAAAAATCAATAAGAGAAAAAGGAACATATTCGCTTTATCCTAGATTTGTTCAGTTGTTTGTGGAAAACCAAATTACAAAAGTAAGAACCCACAGGGCTATTTATGAGGCACCACCCTTGGTCCCCAAAATGTTTACTTTCTTGCTTAAACAGGGAAAAGGTTTTTCAAGCAAGTTTACACCACTTTTGCCATATATGGTGGAACTTGTGCAAAACAATCAGGGTGAAGAGTCAGAAAACCCCACTGATTCCCAACGCACACCCACTCTTGAAGATTCCAATAAGGTTTCATCCTCTCCAACCCAAAAGACCCAAACACATAGGACAACCTCAAAGAACACTGAGCAATCTCAGGCCAGTGTTAGGATGAATGAACCAGATGAGACTGTCTCAGGTGATGGAGGAGATAGATTGGCAAGGGCTACCACTACTGCTACTAGCTTAGAAGTAGAGCAGGACAGTGATAACATAAGTAAGACCCAAACCAAGGCAACATCTAGTGAGGAAGATTCTTCTGAATATGAATCCAATGATAAAAACCCTAGCCACATGGTTAATACAGGGTGTTTGGAATTATTGAAATGTAATAGTTACGGTTCCTGCTGTCGATAGAATATAGTTCCTGCTGTTAGTTTTATTATTAGTTTGTTAGGATATGCATGAGTTATATTAGGCAGTGATATGCATTGATATTTTATTTATTGTCGTATTAGGGTTTCTTGTCTATAAAAGAAACACACGGCTTATTATTATTTAGACCTCTGGAAAAACACTTCAAGAAAAACATTATTATTAGACCAATAGAGGATCATTGTTTATTAGAAAAACCTTGTTGAAACTTTGATTTTTTTTTTTTATCATTCTGCTGTGCTTATATCATTGTTTTTATAATCCTAGATTGGGCTTAAACGATCTTCTACACAGGGGGTTCAGATGATCAAACTAGGTTTGATGCTGAGCTTAAGTCCAAAGATTCACCTCTCAGGGAAGGTAATACATCCCGAAGTGATGAGGATAGATCTGAAACTAATGAATTGATGGATGATACTGTACAAAATGTCAATGTTAATGATTCACCTATCGGACCAGGTAATACAGGTCGAAGTGATGAGACTAGTATGCAAACTGTTAAGGAATTGATGGCCAAATGTACCACTTTGGAGACCAAATGCACATCTTTGGAGGAACAAGTTCCTGATCTCAAGAAACTTTCATCTGCTCAGGCTAAGGAGATTACTAGAATGCAGCAACAGATGAAGGTGCTGCTCAATTTAAAGAAATCAAGATCTTCAACCTTTAAAAGATTTAAGAAAGTGGGACCTTCCAAGAAAATTAGATCCTCTACTCAACCCACTGCCATGGAAGATGATGCTTCAAAACAGGGGAGGAATGATTTGGAAACTTCAGGGGAGGATAAAATTTTGGAAGAAAATGCTACTTATGTTGGTTTGGATGCTGGTATGTGTACAGGGGAGGATATGGAAATAGACAGTGGTGATGGTGACAATGTTGATAAGTATGTGGTTGCTGATAATGAAGGACATGAGGTGGTGTTGGAGAAGATTGTGGAAACTTCAGAGCTGGTGGTAGATAAACTAAAAACCTTGGAGCCTAAACAACTTGTGAAGGCTACTGAGATGATGAGTGGGGCTTTAAAAATCTTAGGGGATTCTGCTATTGAAGCTGCTGCTAAGAATTCTGCTACTCCAAGTATTGTTGACCAGTCTATGGTTAGTGAAAATGTTCAGGGTTCTGTTGCTGAGAACTCTGCTGCCCAAGAGACTGCTGCTTAAGAAACTGTTGCTGATCCTGCTGCTAGTGCAAAAGTTGACTCTGCAGATGCACAGGGATCTGCTGCTGGTTCTAGTGACAAAGCTGCTGCTGAGGCTATGGTGATGCTTAGTGAAAAAGCATCAGCAGCACAATCAGAACAACAATCTCAACAAATACAACCACCTCCTCAATCACAACAACAACCATCTCAATAATCTGCTGAGCAACAACAACCAACACCTATTCCTGCACCTCAACCAAAGACACTCCCTTTGGAAGTTCAGAAGGTCAAACCACCTACCAAATGAGTGACTATCAGAGAACCTACCATTCCAATGAAGAAGACTATCCCAGTTGCAGCTGCATCAGATAAGGGCAAAGGTAAAATGGTTGATCAAGAACCTGAGATGGATTCAAGTGATGAAGAAATATTAACCCACATACCTTATCAGTATTGGCCCAAAGATAAACAAGTGAAATTCAATGAAGATGCTGCAAAGAAGTTTCAAGAAAAAGAATACGTGATTGAACAACAACTTCTTGAACAAGAAAGACTTCAAGCTGAGAAGGAAGAAAATGATAGGAAAGCATATGAGGAATGTGAGGCTACAAAGATTCAGATGGATGCAGAGATTGAACTCTCCGAGTTAGTAAAAATTGAAGAACAAGAATTTCCTGAATTTGATGTTAAAGCTTGGATGAAGGTGGTTACAGCAAAGAAAAGAAAGGAAGCTACTGCTACAAGAAAGAAAAGGAAGATTCTCAGGGGACCAATACCTCTTCAGCAAAGAAAAAGTCAAGAGTAATATCTGAGACATGTAAAAGGTTGGAAACTTAATCAACTCAGAAATTTCTCTGACTCTGATATCTTCACAATGTATCAAAAGGATGGAACAGAAACTGAAAGATTCATTGTTGTTGGGTCAAAAGAAGATGAAGAACAGATTGCTGAAATGAATAGAAAGATAAGAGGTGATAAGAAGACAAATGAGCCTGAGAAAATCAAAGAGGCTGAGAATGTTGAAAAGTCTAAAGTTGCAGAGCAGGTGAATGAAAGTATAGCAGAGACTAAGCCTACTCCTACCTATGAAAGCAAGAAAAGAGGAACTTTTAAGAAAACTTTTGCTAGGAAAAAGAGGAAGGTTAGTCTTGCTGGCAGTTCAGAAGTAGAGAAAGAGAATGAAAAAGAAGCTACAGAGGAGATAACACAAGCTGAGCAAGAAAGATTGATGGCTCTCACCATATTGGCTACACAGAAAGAACCACAAATTTCAAATGCAGTCCCTTTGGCAGCTAAACATCCAATCATCTCATACACATTCAGAGTTACAGATGGAAGTGAAGGATATTGGGAGTTTAAGAGAACTAATGGTATGTATTATGGGTTTATTAGATTCTCTCAAATGCTTAACTTCATGGATAAGGATGATGTGTGTGATGTCTGGAGACTGTACAAAGAAAAATTTGGAGCTACACAACCAGAAAATGATCATGAAAACATAATCTATCATAACCTGAAGATAATGTTTGAACCTCATGTTACTGATAGAGAATGGATGGAAATGAAAGACAAAAAGGTAAACAGATGGTATTTATATCAATTTTGTGGAGTTCATGAAGTATCAGCTGGAGGTGTTACTGTGTTTCTTTTGGTAGAGAAAGATTATCCTGGTTTGAATAACAAAAGGATGATAATCTCTCAAATGGTGCATAATAGATTCTTAAAGCTTCAAAGACATTTTAAGTCAGATGATGTAGCTTGTAAGTTGCTGCAGAAGTATGAGCAGATTCTAAATTCAATGAAGTAGGTATTTGGAAGCATCCTCCTGGTGTTTATTTGTGCTCAAGAGAAACTTGATGATTTGGGAGGAAAATATCAAGTTTAGGGGAGGATTGTTGGGTTTTAGGATTCTACTTCCATGAAATTGTCTAAGTGTAAATCTGCTGCTAATGTACTGGATCTGCTGCTAGTGTAAACAATCTGCTGCTAAGCTGGAAAGTGCTGCTGGAAGAATTACAAGACTCTGCTGCTCAGAGATATGAATGATAATGTGTGTTGTAATTATAGTAAAGATTGTGTAAATATTCTATGTGTTTAGAATATCTTTGTTTGTGTAAGAAGTTATTGTACAACCGTGTAGGGTTCCTTGTCTATAAAAGGAGATCCCTAGTGTTAGAATATGTACGTGTTTGTGTTAAGTCAAATCACTTCAAGGTCTTAAACCCTAGCATTGTTAGAGTGCTCGTATTTAATATATTGAAGTGTTAAATTGTGAAATCATTGTTCTTGTGTTCATCTTAAGTTAAATAGTATATTCCGCATATTGTTTAAGTTTATTACAATTCAAATCAGCTTCTATATTAGTTGTTTTAGATCTATCTAAGATAACTAACTAGATTTACTGCTCAACTGGGATCAACAAGTATCCATAATCATAAACTAACAAATAATATAATTAACATTAAAAAAAATAACTCATTTATGAATGAAGAAACTCGGGTGGTTTGCTTGAATTAGTCTATCTCCACTCTCCAGTACCAAAATTTCAGACTTAAAAGTCTCGTTTTCTTCTTCATCTCCACATATAATCACTGCATCTTATATCTTCTTCAACAAAAATCTTTAACCTAATAATCTACTAATTTTTCTTAAAGTTTATCCAGAAAAAAATGTAACATTTAGGGTGCGTTTGGTTCGTTGGTACTTTAGGAGTTGGGTTAAGATTAGGATTTGGATTTGGTTTGAAAGAGCAAATGTTGTTTGTTTTGTATGTGAGGATATAAATTAAGATTTATAATTTGTTTAATCTTAAAATAATATAAATAATTAATGTGGCCAACTAGAAAAATGAAATACAGTAAAGAGTAAACTACAAAAAAATGTCCCTAAACTTTGTCGATTTTGCGAGAAATTTCCTCGAGCGAAAAATTATGCAAGCTGTGTATCTAACGTTTTGTTTTCTTTTTCTTTTTTTTTTTTTTTTTTTTTTTTTTTTTTTTTTTTGTTTTTTTTTTGTTTTTTTTTTTTTTTTTTTTTTTTTTTTTTTTTTTTTTTTTTTTTTGCGAGAAATGCCCTTGAGCGGTTAAATCCATCCTTTGACTTGACTATTACCTTGGTAGGTGACTAACAAAGTTTTCCAAATTTCCTTTGCCGTGTTGCACATAAAAATTCTTTCAAACTCCTTTTTCGGCAAAGCATTGTAAATCATCATTTTAGTCTTATTATTTTTAGCTAGTTTTCTTTCATGGTTTTTTTTTGTTTATTATAAGGAACAATTTCATCCTTTTTGGTTATCGGATTATTTTCAACAGGTTTAAAGTACCCTCGGTAATAACATGCCAAAGATCAAGATCTTTTGATTTCACATACGTTTCGAATCTTGTTTTCCAATAAATAAAACAATCGGTTTCAAAGAGTGGTGGTCTTTGCATAGATTTTCCTTCTTGATATTGTCAAAATCCATTGATCGATTCAAGCTTTAAAATACAGTTAACTAGGAACACATTCGGGCAAGTATACCCTAGTCAATTGTATGTATAGTAGTGGTAAATCAAGGTCGTCCAAGAGACTTGGTTGCACTCAAGTGTTGTTTGTTTGTTTAAGCAAGTAACAAGTTGGTGGTTATGATTGTCACGGATCAAACCACAATAATAATTAATCTAAACAATAAACGGGACAAGTTCTAATATAACCAAATATGATGAGAATTTCAATGATAAGAAACATGTGGAACTATAGCAACCACACTCTAGATAAACTATTCACCAA